>CAIGRL010164730.1:0-10373 GCA_903798325.1 Fraxinus xanthoxyloides | reverse complement strand
TTTATTGAGTGAATATGTGGATGAGATTATTTACTGTAGAAAATAGAGTTTGTAAAAATGGTAGATAAACATAGGCTATATCTATTTAGGATTTTATTCACTCAAAAATTAATCACGTTGATAATCAATTAATTAAGATATATCGAGGATATTTAACCCCTGCTTAGTCCCAATATTTCAAAATTTATTTTTTTCCAATTTCATTTTCAATAATATATTTTATAAAACTCACAATTTTTTCACTTTTTCAATCACACAACCTTTATTATAGACGAGAAATGCCCAATTTACATAAAAATTTGGTCAAATTGTTTGACAAAAGACATCGTGGGATTTTGTAATTGGATGGAAAATGTAACCGTGTTTTAAAAAATCCAATGATAAAACGTCACGTTGCATCATCTCAATCATTGTGTTAACCATCCCGGTCGCTGTAACATGATTTTAGATAGACAAAGCAAACGACTTAGAATGTTTGGGTAAAATTATTAACATTTTACAATCAATAACATTCAGCCCCCTTTGATAACCATTATTTCAAATTCAATAAATTAATTCTCTCATTTTCAACCATATATTTATATAAAAAGTTTTACTACGCTTGACAATTTTATTGACATTTCATTATATGGCATGCAGTCTAACCACTTATTTAAATAACACACATTCAAATCAATGGCCAATTTTTTACACATCATGAAGTGTTAACCAAGATGTCCAAATGAACGTCATTGTAAATTTCCTTTATAATAAAATATTTTGTATGTAAATTCAAAAAAATTTCTTATTTTTTAACTATACATTTTCTAAAAAATCACTATTCAAAACTTCATTTTCTCAAAAGCAATGGTCATCAAACATGGGTTGAGTCTCACGTGGTAGTTTTTTGCCACCAGGGTTTCTTTCTTTCGTATCAACTGCCAAATGACTGAAAAAGCAATAGCATACACGTCTCTGACTCTTCACAACATAAAAAATCTATTTTCCAATTATACATGTAAATTGTTCCATAAAATAAGCTCATAAAAATTATAAATTAGTGATATATTCGAGCTTCTACCATTTTCCGTGCAGAAATAGCATCACAGATGGTATCGATAACGTTTAAAGTTGAAATACAGATGCAAGATCCCGCGTTCAAACGTACAAATTCGAGCTTCTACCATTTTCCGTGCAGAAATAGCATCACCGACAGTATCGATAACCTTTAAAGTTGAAATACAGATGCAAGATCCCACGTTCAAACGTACAAATTAGTGATTTATTCGAGCTTCTACCATTTTCCGTCCAGAAATAGCATCACCGACGGTATCGATAACGTTTAAAGTTGAAATACAGATGCAAGATCCCGCGTTCAAACGTACTCTTGAAGCCCTTCTTGTGCGAGTACTCCCATTCTTTGTTGACAATTCGAAATGCCTAGCACACAGATGAGGCGACCAGTAAGGGGGCGTAGTCAAGTCAATAAGTTTCCAACAGAACTAATCATTAATGGACCAAAAAAAAAAATTCAATTAAATACACTGGAAAACAAAAGGAGACGAGGACTTACTATGTCTTCATAAGGGGGGCCTGCATGAAACCTAATAATGCAAGTCTCAGCACTATCTCCATCCTTATCTATGGTGTAATTAGGAGCTTTGGATTTATCAACAAGATCTGGGTAAAAGATATTGAATTTGTATCCCTGCACAATCTTGGGGGGCGGGTTGTCGTGATCGTAATGAGTTTGATTGTATTTGTTCCACTCATAACCAGTGTGAACACGATTAAAATATTTGGGCTTTCTTGGTCGATATTTATCATGCCACCAGTACACCTGTATCAACAAGCATATTAGTGTACATTTAAACGTGTCAAAAATAATTGAAGAAATTCTTTATTCGTCAATGTAACATAGGGAATGCAATACAACAGGCTAATGCATCTACCTGGGAATCAAGGTTAACTTCATCAGTTGAGCCAAATACGGCATCACCTTCCTCCATGGTTCCCATAGCTTTAATAGCCGTCTTCTCAAAGTTATCTTCAGCAGTTGGCCTTGAAGCCAGTTCTTGAACTCGGCGTTCTTCCAATACAGCCATACGTTTCCTCTCCTGTGTAATACATGTGTACATATATGTTGTTTAGTTCATACATATCAAAGGCATGCCCATCTTATATACTTTTTACATGAAAAGATTCATTTTACCCAGTAACATTCTGATTGTATCTTAGCATTGGCAAGGTAAAAAAATAGAAGGAAAAATGAAATTGAAACCAATGCAAATTAAAATGCACATCTTGTTTGACTGTCCAGGAAAAACTGGGAAGAAAAACAAGTCCAACTGATTATAGGATATGCGTGCACACGTCTGAAATCAATGTGGTCTCGCCTTTTAGCAAGAAAATGTGTTTCCACTAAAACAACACAAATCTTCCTTGTTGATTTCACCGCCAAGTGAACATTTTACATACCCTCAATCAGAAATCTAAAAACAGCATGAATAGCAATTGAAAGTGGTTTTAAGCTAGCATCATAAGTATGATCATGTCCTCTTCAAAGTCAATTGAATATTCATCTCACATAGTTGCGCAGGAAAAACAAGCGTATTTGATAATGGGATATGTGTGAATATCTCAGTGGATCCTATTGGGGAGAGGGAGAGAGTTGTGTTTTAACCCAATCAAATTGTAGGCAGTTTTTTTCCCCATTTCCTCACTTTCAAGTTTTAAGCTAGCAAACGTGTTTCCTTAAAAATTACTCCGTCTCTATTTCCTTTTTCACACATATTAAGAAAATTTAGTTAATATAGTTAAAATAAATTTTATTATCATTTTTCCTAATATACCCTAACAATGAAATGGTTTATATTTGTGATATCAAAGAACATTAAATAATGGCATATTAGGAAACTAACATATTAACTATACTCTGAAATAAGAAACATGACTTTAATTTGGGACAGACGAAAAAGGAAGATGTGACTATTTTTATGGGATAGAGGGAGTATAATATTTTTCCTCACTGATTGCATCAGTTCATTTTTCTTCTTACTTTACTTATTACCTTGCAACCAAACAAGTGAAAACATTTTACTCCGTAATTTATAGTTTAATGCGGAAATCCAAAAAGAGCATACGTAGCAAGTGAATGGGCTTTAAAGATAGATATACCAGCATAACCCTGTCCTCTTCAGGGTCAAGTGCATCTTCATCTTCTTCACCGTGTAACAGTTGCGGTGAGTAGGAGCCTGCCACTGCTTCTTCCTCCTGGGACTCTTCATCCATTATGGGTTCAGGAGAAAGAACATCATCACCTATACATGAAAGAACTGTCAGTTTACTATTGAATATTCAGGCAAATTGAGAAAATGGCATTAGCCTTACCCGTTGCATCCTGATAAGAATCCTCCTCTTCAAGACTGGTATTCTGTTCCATCTTCGTATCTTTGCCCTCCTCTGAGGGCTTCTGTAGGAACTCCAGATGCTTCCGCAGCGTTTTGGCATGGATTTCCTTCAGACAAGCCTAAAGTGACATAGATGAACTGATAAAGTTATTTCGAAGTCCTGCAGCAAATGCGAGAGACTCGAGAGGTAATGTCAAAGTACCTTTGCTTTGTATATATGGAGCCGTTTAAGAATGGCTTCCCAATACTCGACAACCTTGGCAGTCCCTGATCTCATTTGTGACTCAATCTGGAATTGCAGTGCTTGTAGTTCATCATAGGTTTTTCCATGTAAAAGCTTCTTCACGTCAGCTTCCACACTCGCATGCAAACCCCTTTCTTCAGCAATCAACTCCTGAGGTAGTTGCTCTCCACGCACTCTTGCACGTTCTAATGCATCTTTTTTTCTAGCTTCAGCTAGCTCCCAATCAGAAACTACCAGCAGCGCCTGTCGAATTCCATATGCATCACAATTTATTTGAAACCAACCCCATTAAAGAGTAAAAATTGAAATCATCTCGCCAAATAATATTGTATGGAAGCCATATCCATATGTTTCTCAAATGCAAATGCATCCATGAGACAGGGGAAGGATGAGTAAATATGAGGAGATTCGCCGTGATACTGAACAACAATTCTTTACAAAACATAAACTGGGTAATACCATTCCCAGCAGCGGAATCATATATGTGCACAAAGACGAAATGGAAGAGCATAAAAAGGGGTACTTCAAATGGTTAAATACTTTGATAGTTGTATCAGACAAAAAATTGAGATATAGCAATCAATATAGCATTGAAGAGATTAAGTACTTCCCACAGAAAATTTTCTGACTCATGAAGGACAACACACTGTCAAATGCAATTTTTACCCCAAATAACAGGAATTGACAAAAGCAACTCATGCAGCAGATGCTTGGCAATGACCAAGCAGGAATGAGGGGTGAACACAAAGGACTCCTGTCATCCCACTTGAAAGGTTGTGTGGAAAGGAAAAGAAATTGTTGAGACGAGCTTGGCCTCTAAAGTCGGTACACTTGTATATGTAAGGGAAATCCTTGTTAAATGTTAACATTACTCTGGGACCAACATTATTAGCATGAATAGAGTTACTTTTTCCGACATTTATGGCCGTAAAGGGTAAATATGCAATATTAAGGTGCATGTACACTATGTTTAATGTGAGAAATAAAATCACAGAAAGTCAGAGTATCTAGAAAATTTCAGCAAGCAAACAGGAGTGAATTATGGAAGCCCAGAATTTCATTTTGTAGGACAGGTCAACTATCTGTAACCTAATATGAGAATTGCTGGGTGTACAGAAACTATACACCACAAAAGCCGGCCAGAACGCTCACAAGCAGGTCGGGCCGGGCATTTTTGGCAATATGTAATTTATATGGGACACACCTCCCATGTGACTTTCTGTTGCATTTCTGGGAGTTGAATTTCTGTACAAATAGAAAAACTCACCTAAGATATATTAAATTTTGTACAACAGAAATCAAAATATGAAATATGATTGACTGTGAAACCTCCAAATGTTTTTTAGGTTTTTTCCATACCATGATGAATTGCATTTCTAGCTAATTGAAAGGAATTGCTGAAGAACAGACAAAGAATACGTATGAACAAAATAAATATGTTGAAGTTCTCATTGCTATGAAATACCAGAACTAATCGTTAATATTGTGAAACATCTGAGAGTCGTCCATAACCTCATCAAAGTTTTAAGCTTTATTGAAGCAGTGTAGCAAGATTGAATACAAATATAGGAGATGTATTAAGTAAATCAAGAAATGAGCAAAAATGAAGACAATATTGCATTGCAATAAATGTCACGATGCTTCATATGAAACGAAAAGATGTGTTATACAAGTATAAAGAAGACGTAAGATCTACCAAGATTGTATATTTACTGCGCAAGTAAACAGATAAGATAATACCTCCCAGTACTGTACACGCGTCGGAGTTTCACTGTCCAAATCAAGGTGCATCTTTATGTCCTCATGAAGCTCCTCCATTTCATTTACATTCAAACCCTTATATAGCACATCATGGTCAAATGTCAATATGGTGTTAAGAGAACACAAGAAAAAACAGTGATCGCATGAAGCTTCAAACTACCCTTTTAATTTGCATACTTTTTACTTGATATAAAAATCCTCAGACTCACAGGTGCACTAACACTTAAACATAATAGGATCTTAACGTTTTGACTTTTGAACCGTCATAATTAACAGGCTCATATTAAGAGAGATGTTCACAAGCTTTCTTAGTGTTCTCCTCTCATGTAGCACTAAAAAGGAACAAAGACAGGAAAAACAAAAAAATTGAGTAACACAAGAAATGTTTACCTTGAAGACCATGTACGGTTCATTTATTTCTATATCAAATTCATGTGAAGGATCAACATGTTTAATGAGTACATCAATCGGCTTAGTACGACCTTCACGTAAACGGATCTCTGACCTAACTTTGCTTTGATCAAAATGGAACTGTAAATAACATGTGTTAGCATGTCAGCATAAAGTAAATTTTAGAAAATGAATAGAGCACAGTTTCCCAAGTAGTACNAGAGATGTTCACAAGCTTTCTTAGTGTTCTCCTCTCATGTAGCACTAAAAAGGAACAAAGACAGGAAAAACAAAAAAATTGAGTAACACAAGAAATGTTTACCTTGAAGACCATGTACGGTTCATTTATTTCTATATCAAATTCATGTGAAGGATCAACATGTTTAATGAGTACATCAATCGGCTTAGTACGACCTTCACGTAAACGGATCTCTGACCTAACTTTGCTTTGATCAAAATGGAACTGTAAATAACATGTGTTAGCATGTCAGCATAAAGTAAATTTTAGAAAATGAATAGAGCACAGTTTCCCAAGTAGTACATCAAGAGACAAACAAAAGTAACAGAACACTGAAGCCAGCAAACACTATACCTCTTCTTCTTTCTTCTCCCAGTCTTGGAACTCAGCCCGAGCACGCTCTCTTGCTAGCAATGCCTGCAATTTGAAGGTCATTGGGATTTGAACTTTGGTGTATGAGTAACAGATGTAAATGAAAAAATCTCCAACAATACAGCAAAAACAAACATTCCAAAGAAAATAACAAGAAAAACATGTTTTCACGAAAGATGCAATCAAATCCTACCATCTCTTCTTCGTGTCGTGCTTTCTCGAGAGCTCTTTCCTCCCTTCTCTTTTTCACTTTCTCAACCTCGGCCTACGTTCAATACAAAAAGTTTAAATAAATATATTCTAAGTGGAGAATGCACCTGAACCACAATACAATGTTATCAAGGGATAAACCAGTATTTAAGATCGCATGGAATAAATAGAAATTGTACGAGGCAGTGAGGCATGAAATTACAAAGAGTATAAAATCAATAAATAAATTATCCTTTCACTTTTCAGTTAAATAGACCATTAAGACCCGAAAACCATCGATAGTTGGAGAAAAAAGAGAATAAGTTGATATACGGACTCAGAAGAAAGTTCCACAACATGTTAATTTCTAAAACAAAATCCAAGAGTAAAACCCACGTGATCACGACCGCAACAAGGAAAAGAGGGGAAAAAGTGTGTGTGTGTGTGTGTATGATTCAATAAAGTATCATTACTTCTTGATGATTAGAGTACAATGAACGGTTCAACATGTGGAGGAATTAAGAAAAAATGTTATCGTGATGTTCTGTACCATGCTTGTGCCGATGTATATACTAGACAGCTCATTGACATCTTCCAAAGGAATATACAGTAAACCTTAACTCCTCTAATGCAATTTTCTCTTAGCTGAGATATATTTCTTATCGATCTTTAACTTTCCATGTTCCCTTTAGAATCTTATTCGAGGCAGAAGTCATTGCTCCATTTTGAGTGTATATGAGTTATATCATTATAGCCTGACACATTCTCCAGTCATGAAAATCTAGAAAGGCCACGAGAAAAGATAGCAATGGAGAGCGTGAAAAAGAGGAAGATGACTCGCACAATTTAAATAGCATGTTTCGTATTACTATATTACTATAAGGTCATGATACAGCCAAAAAACATAGTACAAAACTGGCATGGAACAGGTACCATTCTTTCTCTCTGCCTCTTCTTCTCAGCTTTTATAGAAAAATCGTCCAGAGGCAAGCCCTGAGTTACATCACGCTCTATCTTCTTCCGCCAGACAAATCTGTCATTCATATATTTCAAATTGGTGAAAAACGCTCAAGGCTAAGAACAATGCATCTTTTACTTAGGCATCACTATCAAACACTAAGACTAGAGAGGAGCACAAAAATAGACAAGGAAAGAGATATTTGCAGAACATTTCCAATGAACTATTCAATATTTGACGGAGCGGGTGTAAAGGTCCCGTTGGACCTGGACAACACGATAACATCAACCAGATGACATGGCCAGACTAGCTTAGGTCCAGCAATCCAGAAGGCAACAAACTTAGGGAAGGATACTGTCTGCCAAAGAGTAGGCAGACAACCTGCCAAAGCAAGCAAGCAATAGGTCAACCCCTCAGACCGTCCTGAATGACTTCCGTCTGAAGACCAGTCAACACAGACAAAGTTTGGATGACCATATTCCCCATCAGAAATTGCATAAGATCCGTACCGACCACCAACATACAATCTAACCTAAGTCCATAAAATGAGTTCCCTAAGAATACTGCTCACTAATCTGAGAACGTGGCAGCCATCACAACTGAACTCTACACTACTACTAGGCAGTTATTGTGCATTACCCAACAATCACTTGCACAACCAGCGAAAAATCAATTTACATTAGGAAACATGCTTTACCAACAAAGGTAACCATTAAACATTCCTCCATGTAAGCATTACTCCTGATGTTAACCTTGCACAGTAACACAGCACAGAGTCTGCCAAATAATTCTTGAACGCCTTACTGCATGACCATCTAAGTGTCACAAGGCCAGGAATCACACCACCATCAAGGATTGCCGCAAGGAACATTCACTCTGTTCAGTCCTCGACAGTAGATACCAACAATCCAAACGGTTCACACTAACAGAAAAGGCTACAGTTGCTTTAGGTAGCCTAATGGGTCCGTTTAATAAAACTATGATTACAGAATTTCCCAAAAATCAATTAACTGCATGACCGAATAAACAAAACTGCTACCTGATGAAATTGAAATTGTATTCACATCTTCAGATAAGGTTACTCATTAGTAACATAGAGCTCAAGGCTTGAGAAAAGCCGTGCAGGTGGTACAAGGAGAAATTGCAACTAGAGGGACAAGATGAACTCACCTCTCATTAAGGTTAGAATCGCCAAAGGGATTTGAATCGTTGGAATATCCAGACACTGTTTGCGACTTCAACTTCTTGGCGACTTTCATAGCCTAACAAAGTAACCAATTAGTTAAAATGCAGAAAATCACTATACGGAATTGAGTGAAAAGGCATAAACAAATTTGGGGGAAGTATAAAGGAGAATCACAATACCTTTTTCTGAGCCTTTTTCGCTAGGTATTCAGAAATTTCTTCCTCTGTAATCTTCCTCTTGCTCTTCTTCCTTGATCGCTCGTGGGTGTCACTTTCAGAATCATCGGAGTCTAATCGTCGGCTACTGCTGCGATTTCGACTCCGGCTCCTGCGTTGGTTTCTATCCGACTCCAAAGTTGAGTCGGATGCAGAATCCGAACCCGAATAGTCCCGGCTGCGTCTGCGTCTCCGGCTGGACTTTGACGATGTCATCTTTGTACAGGGGTGGAACGCCTGCTATTACAAGTTTTCGAGCATCAACACGTCTTTCACGGCTAACAGAGGCCTAAAGGATCTGCTGCTCTCGGTTTAGCTCTGGGTAGCTGTGGAATCGAATGGACTGGGCCGTGGAACCGGATTAACTGGGCCGTATTTTAGCTTTAGTCATTACTCATTGTGGTAATTCCATAAATTCGGATATTTAAAGATTGATTTTTAAAAATCATGGCTAAAATTTATTTATTCAAAAATTAGGTATTATATTAAAACCCTAATTGATAACCTAATTTATTTCTCCACTCCCTTTCTCTCTCTCTCACGCCTCACTTCTCTTCCCCAATCTTTTCCTCTCTGTCAAATGCAACGACGGCGCATCCCTTCTTCCCCTTACTTTCATCCTCTTCCCTTCTCCCTCCTTTCCCTCCTCTTCTCTCATCCACCTCTCCTTCTTATCATCTCTCCTTTCCTGTCTTTCCTCATCTGCCTCCTTTCCTCTTCAGAATTCGAGTAATACGAAATACCAGACTCCAAATCACTAGAATCATCATAATCAGACGACGAAGAGTAGGAATCTCTATCTCTTGACCGTTTTCTCTTGGAACTGGAGGTTCGAGTTTTATTCTTCTTCATTTATTTTTTGGTGCCCTCTGATTTTCTAGATTCTTGGTCGGATTTTGAGTCGGAATCCGGATCTGGTTCCAAATCATAGTTGAGGCAGTCACGTTTATTAGATTGAGACACTCCATTTTTGCCTCCCCTAGTTTCGCTTTCATCCTTTGCTGTTTTAGGTGTGTGGCTGATAGGTGTGTCTGGCTGTCTAGCTGTTGTGGGTGTGCTGCGAACGGGACACTGCAGTCGTTCACAGCATGTGGTGGATCTGCCATGTGTGTGATTGTGGGAATCCTGTAGTGGATTTGTGTGGGGGGGTCCGTGTGGTGGAACTGTGGTGGCGATCGTTTTTTGTTATTGTTGTGGTGACCAACTATTTGGTCGATCTGTGACCAAGTGTTGGTGGTGTACTGGGATTGGGGGACGGGTGTTCGGGTGTGTTCGCGGTGCTGCGGGTGGAGGATTGGGTGGATCTGGTGATTTTGGTTTTGTGACTAAAAATATAATCTATTACCTTAAAATTCGATAATTTGTGACTAATCATTTTATTATCTGTGACCTAAAAATTATATAATTTGTGACCGTGAAAAAATCTGTGAC
>CAIGRL010164725.1:0-17333 GCA_903798325.1 Fraxinus xanthoxyloides | reverse complement strand
TTTTTTTCCTTTTAATTTTTTTAATTTGAAATTCTTTAATTAAATATCCATTGTAAACTAATCTTTAATTTTTTTTCAAATTTAATTAAATAATATTTATATTCTTTATTTAATAATTTCCCTTTGTTTGAATTTTTTTTTTTATATATAATTAAATAAAGAATTTGAAATTGATAATTATTGAAATGAAATATTATTTTTTCACGAATTACAAATCCTCATCCCGTTCAATGTTTCCCAGACACATCATTGTTCAAATCTAGACAAATTCTAATAACAAAAATACAATCTTATCAAGATAAAGTATCCAGCTTTATCCACCAACTGCAGACAATATATTTTGAACTGCTCATTATACTCGTTCCATCGAGTATACAAATTGTAACATTTGTTGTGATCGGGAAAATTTAGACCAATAATTTAAAATAAATGATGAAATCAAATTAACACATTTATAACGTGGACGACGTTTACAAAATACTATACTAAGAGCATCAAACTAACAATTGGCACACTGATTCGACTATTGACCCAATGAAGTGGGGTCTGATAATTATATTGTTACTGCAATATTTGAACAATTTAGGCACATTAATGGCTTCCCGGATTGGAAACTGAGAAAGGATTACACATAGATTTTGGTGGGCTTCTCATCTTAACTAATCCAAAAATTATGGAAACTTGGATTATTTTTGTAAACAAATTCTTACTTTTCTTAAGGGCTACCCAAACATGTCCAATGAAACTGAATGTGCAGATTTAATGAAATATTGTTTCATACTTTGTCTTAGATTGTCTAAAACGCGTTGAGTCAACTCAAATATTGTAACGAGATAATATAATCTCGTTGACGCGAATAATTTAGTAGAATCTAAATAACTTCGTAAATCATTGAGTTGAGCTATACATTTTTAAAGTTATATATTGTAACGAGATATATCTAATCGCATTAAAAAGAACGAAAAATGGATACATAGAATTCGATGTAATTTTACGCGTGCGCTAGTGTGTAAGAGAGAGAAGCTTTCATGAAGTTCAATTGAGCCTTGTAAAATATGAGAAAACATTACATGAAAATGTTATAATTCATGTTAGACATAGGTAACCAATGGATCTAAATAATTTCGATCCCTAAAATAATACCCAAAAAAAATAAAAAAATAAAATAAAAAGCAAAAGCCACTGCAGATCTGATAAATAATTTTTTTCTGAGCAGCCACCACTCTCTCTTTTAAAGCTTCATGCACCTGCTGCACCCTATAATTATTCCGCAGCAAAGCAAACTGTGTAGATAATACAATGTACAATCCATTAGTTCACAGAGCATGTACAGATAACATGTTACAGCTCAGAAAAAAGTACAACTTGGAAATAAATTACTAATCTTATTTTTTTTTTCAACTGTTTAATCTTTGATGATACCATACCACACCCTCACATGCTCATGTTCAGGACACTTTGTAGCTTTACATGTGATGTAAAGATTCTCGTGGTCTATTTTTTTTGTATCGAACGTTTCAAAGTGTAGTGTAAGTATTTGTCTTTAATATAAGACAGTCGTCTGATACTTGAAAATATTATTCTTGATATGTAAATGATCATCGTGTGATGGGAATTCGTGCATTAAGTGTGAAAGCACCTATCTTTAATACGAAATTGATTAGACACGAGAACAGCCAACTTATAAAACATGAATACTTTTTTCGATATACTTTTTTATAACGATTATTAATAGAGCTAATATCCATATGAACGGAAATACTAGATCAAAGATCTTGGGAAGGAATGAAAGAGTTTAAGGAAATCGAGTTAAGGTAAATACTCAAAAGCCAAGATAAATACTCAAAAGCCAAGAAAAAAAATGAAAAGATATTTTTTTTTTCCCAATAATCCATTCATTTTTTTAAGTGAAGGTTGATTTAGCCCCCCATTTGACCCCATTAAATTATAATTCAATAAAATAATATTACACGTAAATCCAAAAAAAACTCTTTCTTTTTCAACCAGTATTCTTCAAAAAAAATATCATTTCTCTCACTATAATATAGAGCAAATAACTATAGGGACCAAACTGGCACTTATTCTTCACAAGTTTACAGCCTGATCAAAACATGATTTTGACGGTCCTTTGACCATGTGGAGCCCATTGATGTTTGTACAGTCATTTACAGCCCACACACATTAGTGTGGAGCTCACTAATTAATTAGTGGGCTGTAAAAATTAAGTTCATTAATGACTATAAATGTAGCAAGATTCGTACACACGTTAAGCCTTGTTTGATTTTGTTAAAAATTAAATTAGTAGTTTTTGATTAAAAAAAAAAAAAAGATGATTAAGAAATTGATAAAAGTTGTGAATCTCATAAAATATATGATTAAAGCTAATTATTAACTCCAACTTGGATTTTATTAACTTTTTTAGCTAAATAAAAATGTGCTAAAATGTTGAGATTATTTACCTGCATTAGGAGCAGCAATAGATGAGGTCTTTGACATCAGGGCCGGAACTGTAGGGATTGGGCCAGATCTGGTTGGTGAGTAAATGTGGGCTGGAAGGCCCATTGCGTGTGTCTGATGGAAACTGTAAAGAGGGTACATGGGCATCAATGCATTTGAGCTCATCATGGGCTGACCCGGATATACTTGAGAGAAATGCCCATTCATGTAGGTCCCACCTGTGTATCCCACCTTCTGTATTGGAAAATAAATAAAAATACAACAAAAGATTCCATCAAATGTTTTTTTTTTTAATTCACATATAATAAATTTGAGTTCTAATATGCAATCACTTTATACCATTTTGCTGGAAATTAGTGTTCGAGTAGCATGTAGAGTCTCAAACAAAGTTTTAACATGATACAGTCCCATTTTAGGCAGTCAATTTGGCTTTTGAAAACTTGAACACATATATTCCACTTAGATGTGGTAAATGGGCCGAGCTGTTTACGGGCTTAACTTGCCTCGACTCGGTACATCGGTAGCTAGAGCTTGTTTTGAGACAAGCCATGGGCATAGTCAGGTGCCTTTTTTTACAAGCGGCTCGAGCTATGAGCCAAATGATCGAACTGTGTCTAGTTTATAAACACGAACCCAAGGCTCGCTTTGATTCATATTTCTTTGTCACCCCATATTTTATTAACACCCAATCGACAATCATCAACTCAACCACTCGCTCGACATATTTAAGAATAAAATCACCGAACAATAAAGTCTACAGCAAAATCCAATTTATCTTAGAGCTCGCTTGTCTCCCATTATTGGGAGAAAAATGGAGTTTTGAATAATAATTTTTGGAGAATATGTGATTGAAATTTAAAGTAAGTTTATTGGTTTGTATGTAGAATATTTTATTGGGTGAATGTGTGGTGGAGAATTTTAATGTAGTAAATAGAGTTTTAGATTAATGGTTAATAAACGGGCTTAATGTATATATTCATTTTTCTCTCGACAATTAATATACGTGCTAAATGTGCAATTAAGCATATCGAAAACCCGATTTATTCTAATAAATAACAATTTAGAATGTGAATTTACTTACATGATTGTAGTTCATGTCTGTTGCAATGTATGTTGGAGAATACCTGAAAAAGATAAATGCAATGTAAGTTGCAGGCGTAGGATAATTTAATAGGCCAACCAATCAAATTATGACAGCACATAAATACCCATAGACAGGAAAAGCTTGATGGTGCTGTTGATGATGAAACGGGGGAGATGTAGGTGCTCCAGCTGGATAATAACATTGCACGTGATTCGCAGGTGCTGTCGAAGGAGCCCTTGGTCCAACGTTAACCCCTTCAAATTTAATGGAAAAATTATTATTAAAATCTCCATTTAATAATAGGTATTGTAAAAACATAAAATTTCAAGTAACCTTGCTGAGGAGGAGGAGGAGTCGCGGAGGAGGACCTAGGGCGGCGGGCTCCAAGCACCGCCAGATTGCAGTTGGCACGACGGCCGTTGATGATCGGCGTAGCGTCCTCACAGGCTTTTTTAGCCGCTTCGGCATCTTTAAAAGTAACCTGTATATATAACAGAAAAAAAAAATATTTAAAAGAATAAGTCATGATCCAATTCTACTCGTATGGATAGACCAGATTTATACTTACAAAGCCATAGCCCTTGGATCTGCCGGTGACCTTATCGGAGATGATAGCAGCCTCCAAAATCTCACCATATTTGTCAAAGTGCTCTTTCATGGCTTCTTTGGGAGTTTCCCATGCCAAACCTCCGACAAACACTTTTGTCAACGTTGTGTCGCCCATTCCATTGTTGTTGCTCGTCGTCATTCTCAAAGTGTATGCTTGAATATATTTTATGTATATACCAGAGAGAGAGAGGGAGAGAGAGTTCTCCGAAGAACCACCCAGAAACTTGTTGAATGTGAATATATATCTATAGGTGGGATGGGGTGGGTAGGGCTGCGAGAGGGGGTTTGAGAGGAGAGTATTGTGTACATATAAAGCTGAAGAGGGAGGGGGTGAGTGTGTATATATATAATAATGGAGAAAAACAGAGACAGAAGAGCATACAGTTGGCTAAATTACTCGTTTTCACTAATTTTTTGCAGTGCCATTTAGCAACAATCATGTTATGACAACGTATTATTGAACATTTTAAATTTTTGACAATTTTTTTATTCGATCAACACTAATTATGTCAACCATAATATCAAAAAATAATGTATAAGTGACATTTCCCATTTAGCAAACCTCGCTTTGGACAGCATCGGTTAATTTATAACAAGTTAGAACAGAGTGTGAGTTGGTATTTAACTTATTTTTATTCTGATATCGAAGTCATTTTACAATCAAAGAATCCGTCTTAAGTCCCCATTAGATCGGATATATTTTATGAAGTTAGATTTTCTTATCAAATTTAGACTGGAATGTAAACTTGAACTTGCTCATATTTTTATAAGAACAAGTCTACTTAGCACACTACTCTATGTGACAATGAAGTTTACGATCTATAAAATTAAAATTTTTAACCAATTTTAGGCAGTTGACCCAAGTGCCACATAGACTGGTGGAGCTAGATAGCATTATTTAAGTGAAAATGTATTATAAACTTCATTAGACAATATGATAATAATACCACTCTTACATGGAATGTTCCTTAACGTCATTGGAGTTAAACAACGTTATTTTTTTAACAGGGATTGTATAAATCAACTTGTATAGTCAGTGACAACTTACGCAACTACAATAGAAAATCGACAATTAACTTGTTTATGTTTTTTTAAGGTTGGGGATTAACTTTCTCTTGAATAATGGAACAAGGACTGATTGTGCAATTTTCCATATGCACAGACACCTTTTTAAAAGGCAACATTTTAAATTGCCCCCTCGATGTTTGAAAGTCGAACCCATTTTCTTCGTTACAAAGGATAACTGTGTGTATGCTCCGCCATGTATAGTTCATCGTGAACGGTAATGATTTTTGAATGTGATAATATTACACGCTGATTGATATTTATGAATTGTTGCAGGTCGAGAATAAATTTTAGTGCCCGACTTTTCTATAACGTCTTAGTGATTTCAAAGTCAGAATATCCAATGACGGATTTACATGTGGTAATGTGGGATCAGCTAACCCATGGACCCACCAAATCTGCAAAAGTTTCAACAATGAGCAATTCACAAAAATTGCAATTCAAAAGAGTGGGCAAGGATGAATTTGATCCAATATAAATTTAATGGGCCAATTTAGAAAAGAGGAGATGGGTTGGAAATCTCTACCAATATGGTTAGCCCCAGTTTGACGCACATTAAAATTTTCATTCTCATTCTTCTACTCATTTTTAACCACACATTCTTTAATAAGATAATATTTTATATCACATCAATAACTTTTCGTTCTTTTTCAACCATACATTCTTCATCAATCTACTATTCCAAAATACATTCTTCCAAAATAATATCCATCAAACATAATTAGTTGACAATTTTTGAAAAAAGAATTGTTCACAAACGCCCAATAAATATATATTTTACGGCAACATTTCAACTTTTCTTGATTCTCGAATCGCTTTTTTTCCTCCAAGTTGTAGATTTGTCATTTTTACCAAATAATTATTATTTTCCTTAATAAAAATTGTGCCATGTTAAGTTCCAACTTAGACTACACTTCTAAGTTGAGCATTGACTTATCCTAATTTGATGGTTTTAAATTTTATAGAATATTGGAAATCAATGTTAGATTTTTTGTTTTTATGAAAATTTTTGTTTTCTATTTTGGGTTAATGAAATTTTGAGACCATTTCGTTTTTTGTTGAATTTCATGTTCGACAATTGTGGAAAAATATTTTAAACAAAAATCTTCATTTTCGAGCGAAAAGCAAAATATTGTGAAACGAGTTAGAGAAAAGTTGTTTGGAAAAAAAAAATTAACTTGATTTTTGACTCCAAACCAAAAAATGTCTCTCTGTCACTAAAAATATCTAGCATAAGCACGAATGTGTTATTGTAGACTAATACTGTAGACAATTAAGCTACTTGTACATAATGTTTTTACATCATGATTGACATCTTATAATGTGTAGAAAATTAAGACCACTGACTAATTTAACTTTCAAGTGTCGTTAAAATCAATAGTAAAATTGTGTGCTACATCATAGAATGTCAACAAAGATGTAAGTGTAGCAAAAGTGTGGTATATTTTTTTGTAGACCAATACTACAAATGATCATCTTATATGTACAGGACACATTGGTTTATATTTATGTGATTTGACGGATTTTGGTAACACTTTTTTTTAATTAATTGTCAAATTTTTGATACATATGAAGTGTCAATCAAGACGTACACTTTATGTATACAACTAATTTAATCCTGTTATAAAAGGGTACAATTTATTATTTAGGGTGTGTTTGAATCACATTATTTTGAAAGAATGAATTTTGAAATAGTATATTGTTGTAGAATGTGTGGTTGACGAAAAAGGAAAAGTTATTGATGTGATGAAAAATATTATTTTATTGAAAAATGTATAGTTGAAAATGAGTAGAATAATGAAAATAAAAATTTTAATGTGTACCAAACATGGGTTTAGAGTGCGTTTGATGCATATTAAAATGAGAGAATGCATTTTTTTGAAGTGATGTGATGAGAAATATGTGATTGAAAAATAAGGAAAAGTTATTGATGTGATGGAAAATATTATTTTATTGAAAAATGTGTAATTGAAAATGAATAGAAGAATGTGAATGAAAAAAATAATGTTTAATAAAATAGTAAATTAATAAAAAATATGTGATTAAAAAAGAAAGAAAAGTTATTGATGTGATGGAAAATATTATTTTATTGAAAAATGTGTAATTGAAAATGAATAGAAGAATGTGAATGAAAAAAATAATGTGTGTCAAACAGGATTAGTTTTGGCTAATTTTCGACATGTGAATGCACATTTTTGGCAAGAGAACTGGAAATATTGTCGGGGTCACAATTTAATGGTACGACGATTAGCTGTCAGTTTTGATGGGTTCATTGAGTTGTGTGAAGATTTCTGAGGTGTACGGGGCAGCACGTGGCAACAGTTAATTTTTCAGAATTTATTAATTCTATTTTTATTCAGTTTATATCTTAACTATATAATTCAGGCAAGTGGAAAAAATAAATTAAATTTCTATTCCTGTAAAATATTATACACAAAATCATTTCTTGATACTAAGTCCCCATTTGATGGTTATTATTATTATTATTATTATTATTTGAGAAAATGAGATTCTAAATAATGATTTTTTGAAGAACGTGAAATTAAAAAATAGGAAAAATTTGGGTTTACGTTATTATGTATAAAATATTTTATTGTGTAAATGTATGATTGAAAATGAATATAAGAATTAAAGAATTTTAAAATGATGATTATCAAACAGGGGTTAAGTTGCATTTACGCTTTTGCAAGTTTGGATAAATGGATAACTCAATTATGACTACGTTATTTAGGTATAAAAATCAAACGCTTTTGCAAGTATGTTTGGGGAGAGTTTAAAATAATTTAGATTATAAATAAATAGAGACGAATGGTGGATAAATTGATGATACTTGTGCATCCTTTGAAATGTGTAATAAAAGGTAATTGCGAAAAAATCACATAAATTGCAAGTCTTTTGAGTATATTTGGCAATGTTTCTAAAGCTTGTAAGCTGGTAAAGAAGATTATTTTTACTTGTACAATCTGTAGGATCTACTATTTTATCCTCTTCTTTTTTTTCCTCTTATTTATACATTTCGTATGATTCATAGTTTATAATCAACAAAAAGTTTCATGAAATGTACACTTGAATTCAATTTTCGACTATGCACGTGCACAATATTTAATCTAGATATGGCAATACGGCGTGGAGCGGGACACTCATTTATCCCCTTTATCATTATTATTATTTTATTTTTATTTTTTGTCTTTAAAATTTATATTTTTGCTTTTTAATGATACGAAACTCTGTTCGGTATCGATTAAATCTAGATCTAAATTTAAGACAAATTTAACAATTAATTTTAACCACATATTTTATGAGTTCATAACTTTTCAACAACTCATTTCATAAACTTCTATTAAAAGTCTAATATTAATACCTATAAAACATAGGCAAAATGGTCGGGATGGGGCGACAGAGCTGCACACATAACCAATTCTCGCCCAACTAATCGACGGGACCAAAATTCCCGCCCATTCCCTTTGGCCCCCACGGATACTGGATCAACCAATTTTAAAATCCCTAATATCTTCCTAATCTTTGCGACCATATGTGTGTACGAACATAATGACATTGTGATCGCTTTGTAACGCAGTTTAAACATGTACTTATGCGTTGTGACATTATTTGTTTCTTCCTTTACTGTGACTAGTATAGAGAAATATGAGTAATAATTTGGTGTACGCGTACGATATCTAATATGATTGTCAATATGACTAATGAACTGACATACTAGACTTATGAACTTCGTTATATGATCTTATATGTTGTTTGTGTAAATTTTATTTGTGATATCTAACATAACCATCCATGTCTCTATTTTCGTAATTATACTTGCAATATCGGTTGATAATATAAATGATTTCATGAAACAATAAATGCTTCTAGTTATTGTCATTAAAGATTTGATTATTCAATGTGAAGATTTAAACGTATTAACTGTCACGTTTAAAAATCACTTGATAGATTGGTCCAGTAGATGGCTTCGTAGTACATAGGACTACACTTTTTTCCATCTTTCAAGGAGAAATTACAAAAAATAAAATAAAATAAAATAAAATAAAATTAGGGGTTAAAGTTGAAATATCTTTGGTCTTTAAGTTTCATATGTAAAAGGCAACAGAAAATAAAAAATAAAAATACACAGGCATATACCTTGTAAAGTCGGTAGGGTTGTCCCACTCAAAGAACGTACCTTTGAAAAAAGGTATCTCCGCATCCAACTTCTCCAAAAAGCACAGGTAATTTCTTCTAGACAAAGTCGAACACGACGGACTTAGAGAAAAAAAATTATTATTTTTTCAATAAAATGAAGATCGACACAAGTTATTTCAAGATTTGGGATATCTTTTTTAATATCACGACAACCCTTTTTTTCAAAAACATCCATAACAACATGTTACTATTATACAATGTAACAAGATTTTCTTTATGTCATTTTTCAATAGTTTTTTTTTTCTACACAAATAAAAAATTGAACAAAAACATCTCACTCTCTCCATAAAATGTCCCCTTTTTATCCCCTCATATCTGAAGAATATAACGTGGCCAGCTGTTTGGCAAAGAAGGGCATATTTGCAAATGACTAATGTTCACTTTTGACCACCAGATCACGAGGGAATAGACTAGTGGCAAAGGGGCCTTAGTGTTGCAAGCTGGCATTCCTCAGACTTTGAGTGGGCACTTCCTCGCAAAATATTATCATTTCTTCACCCCCTCCTACGTGAACAAGGTTAGTGACATAATTTTTTACAATGGGTACACGACACGTGTCATTATTTAATTGAACAGTTTAAAAAAGATCAAGGTACTGTAACACTGTAACTATCAAAACTTGTCAGTTAACCATTTGCAAGCAGTATTATTATTTCTTTCTTACTGTTGCACTTTGTTCGAGAGGCATATTCGACACATTGATTCACCGTTATATAAATTAAAACAATTTTGTTTAGTGTATATCAAGTTTGAGATCATGGATGATACCGTGTGAATTGACAACTATTTGTACATTAATTTTAACAATATTCTTTTCATTCAACGATCAAATTTATTATACAGAGAAAATGTCATTCAAGGTGTCAATCATGAATGTATAAGTAACTTAATTGAAATTAAAATAATTTCGATAAGGGGTTGTGTTACATGTGTATAATCGTTTATAAAATGATTTACGAATAGATGATCTGACGATATTTAATTGGATCAAAATCACATCAATTAAATAGTCTTTTCACTTACATTTTGACACATTATCATTACGTAACACACTGTAAATATCAATCAAATAGTTAGAGTAATGTTATTTATAGTGAAGACTGTCGATGATATTTACTATGAAATAACATTATTCAAATAATTATGTACAAGAAACATTTTCTTTCAATAAATTACTTAAGTCACCTATATTGATGATAGGTACGTGCACTATATTGTATTGAATAGTAGCTTTAGACAACGTATTTGAGGTTATTTCTAGTATTTAAAGTTTACTTCGATTTGGTACTGTTTTCACGACTCACATTGAAACAATGTTTTACCCCCAAAATATCAAGTCAACTATTGTGCTTCAATGCATTTCGATGAGTGGGTAGTTTGACTAATTGAAAAGTCGATAATTTTATCAAAAAAGCTAAAAATAAAATAAAATTATTATTCTAGTTTATTTTGCCTAAAAAAGTTGTTTTCTGGCTCTATCCTTTTTATTTTGACCAAGGGGGGCCAGGGATTCGTAGGTTAAGTGAAGCTGGCAAGAAATGACGGTGAACGTCGCGAGGTATTCATACAAAGAATGGAGTTGTAAATCTCAAAGGGTGTCTCCGTCTTCAAACGAATGATTAGGCTCACGTGCTTGTCACATGTCCCACGTAGTTGGACATGTGATGATCACGTGTTCAAGAAATGGACTTGTCCAATGGGTTGGGCTAATTCAGTACGCAAGCAGCTCAACTCCAACGTGGGCGCCCGTTTAGTGGGTTCCCATTTTGGAATCTATAGAGAAGCTCGAGCCCAGCAAAAGCCGCAGGCCCTTTTCAATTTCTCCCTTCGTTTATCTATAGTTTTATTTATTTATCCTTGAATTGCTTTTACTTTTTAGTTGCAAATGGGACTTCAAAAAAGGGTAATTGGCACAAGACGTCCATATGATTATTTACATTGAGCAAAAATCGTTCTTATTGTTTCACTTTGACATTTAAGACTCGAAATGATTATTTGTTGTCTCATTTCATCTATTTGCTCCGTCAAATGGTCGTGTTCAAGATGCTCACTAAATTTTATCATAAGTTATCTGCATCTTAACTGCATCCACGAAGGTAATTTCGAACCAGATGTCGTACATAATCTCTATTTTGATTGGTAAGATAATGAGTTCACATTGTCAAGAGGTTAAATCTCAAGTTTTCGAATATATGTATATGATGAGGAATCCATGCAATTAGATTATTTCTGTTTTTTGGTATCCATGTTTTTCAATTCTTGGTACCTGCTTTGTGATCACACGTCAGCACGTCTTACTCGTAAAATAATAGAATTACCCTATATGATATATATGCCTTAACAAATCAATATACAATGCTCCTCCATATTTAACAATATGAGGAATGAAGATATATGTCTCAAAACATACAATTGCACATCATACCAAAAATTACACTAGAAAATGATCAAGGAACAACCATTCACAAGAAAAACGAAAAGCCTTCTGCCTAACAATTTTGGCTTACACACACACATTACCAAAGCCATTAAATCAACAGAACTTCATGGAAGTGCCAATACAGTGCACATGGGGCCTCCTTTGCTCGTTGAGAGTGCCCGTCTCCGGGTCAGGGACAACACGTCTTCACTTTGGCAGCCGACGGAGAAGATGCACGAGGTTAAAGAGTTAAAGTGAAGCAACTGAAAATGTTTCAATTCCTGCTTTTTCCATGATCTCCCTCTGCTCAAATGCAACAAAAAGCAAAGAAAATTACTCGCCTCATGGCATCTATTAACTACTTAGAAGGCATACATTCTATTGGACTGGATTGTACAATGCTATGAGGAAATTTTTTTAGTTTCTTTTCCTTTCTCGAGCATAGCTAAGTGTTAGGAGACTAGAAGGAGGTCCGTAGAAACAGAAGTTTTCACGTCTAATTTCTTTTGCTTATGGCTCAGCAAAGAAATATGATCAAATGGCACAAACTTTCAAATTCCAGCTTTCGCCCAGGTATATTGTTCCAAATGGTGCATAGCTTTTTCCAATTATATCAAATGTTGACAAGTAAAGAATCTTTCATTTTTCCCATGAGACCTTCGAAAGTTGAGATAAGTTAAAAAATAAATGTAATAAAATAAATGTTGACTGCATTGATATGAAACACAGAAAATACATTCTCCACCAAAAAGCCAAACAGTCAAAAACAGTGGGTTATATACTGTGGTGGTCACTAAACTATAAGAGAAATCTCAAGTTTGGTCCCTAAACTTCATTTTGTCCAAGTGGATAATTGAACTTAAATTTTGTTACAATTAGATCACTGATATGTAAAGTTTGTTACAATTTGATCATTTTGTCCATTTTTGTTAATTTGACAAATGCCACATCACCTTTTCAATTATATATGCAGCGACCAAATTGTAAAAGTGCTTAAGATCAGTGACCATCTTGAAACAAAATGAAGTTTAGTGCCCATCCATGTATTTAACCCTCCAAAAAATATGCCAACCACACCATTCTCCAGAAACGGCTGATCATATAAAAACTACCATGTATCAAAACAGTGCTAGGCAAGATATAAGCAAGCTTTCCACATACCTGGATGATTGATGTGATCCTCCCTGGCCCATCCTGATATCCAAACAGAAAGTGCCACAGAAAAGTTAGTTCTCAACAGCAGCTTAAACTCCTATTTGTTGCACCATCATTAGAAGATCACACACCTCAAATCGTTTCTCAACCCATGTTATCTCCTTCCATGTTTTTGATTCCACTGATTCCCATGAATCTGGAACTTGGATTGTATCAACATGCTGTAGCACCCTAAGGCTATCTGCAATATAGCCTGACTTAAAACTTCTGGACCCATCAAATAACTACAAACATAGTATATTCTTTCCATGAGGAAAAAGGAAAATTAAAGGGAAGTTAATTTTTTTTCACCCCATAAAATGCTTAATCAATCCACAGAATAACCTTGATGTGCCCTGGACCAAAAATCTGATTATCTGCATAACATTAATTTTGTTCTATACCTTAATTCAAGTGAGTGAGCTTATTTGGCATTTCAGTATGCCAGAAAATCATTGTTTTTTTTCTTTTTTCAAGACTAATAGTGAATCAACCAACAGGTATATATTTCATCTCAAGAGCGTGAAAGGAAACTGGAAAATGACAATAAAACTTCAACTTTATGGAAATAGGAGCCTTGTAAAAGAGATTAAACGTCGAAATAGTCAAGTTAAAAGGCCACCACTTCAGAAGTTTTAACAGATTGTTCTTAAGAAATCAAAACAGAATGCTATTGCATTGTAGGAAATGAATAACAAACTTACTAGTGATGAATGCTTCCACCCACAACTCACGCTGTGACCATGATGGTGCAACTTCTCGAAGAGGGATTCCAATTTTCAAGCATATTCTGCACAAACTTAAATTGTAATTTGGGGGAGCTTGATAATTGATCACATTTATATACTTCAAAATATTAATCTCTTTCAACACAAGATAAGCCTTTACATATGATGTTAATATTTCTTTTTTTCTTCCATTACCTGGATAGACGTGTCAAAATGTGCTGACACATTAAAGGCCCGGCCCACCCAAGCTGTGGATTGACCCAAACCTACAACATGGCCATGCAGTAGGGACATGCAGCCCAACCATACTCTGTCCCGGGACCATTTATTTAAGAAAAAAGTTTACAAGGACGCAAGAGGGTATTCATTCCTAATGTTAATTTAGAGGTGCAGAGACCAAAGGAGCTCTTGGTGGTTCCCGAGACAACATATAGAATTTTTTTTTTTAAAAAAAAAAAATGAAAAACCATGGCCCAGGCGGCGGCTAGCTCTGCACACCTAAAAAACGGCCGAGCCGGACCAGTGTTTGCACAGGGGGTGGGTTGGGGGATGACTAGTTGAAATAAACTAACTTACTGAGTGATTACTTGGCGTATAACTCCAGGAAGAACGCCATCAGCGACAGGAGCTGTCTGAATCTCAACAGATCTAAATGTTTGCGAGCCTTTCTTCTCAGAAAAATTATCCTCTTCATTTTTGTCCTGAAATCATGATTTTATAGAGGCCAAACATTAAAATAAGAACTACAAGACTACAAAAGCCATGATCCTCGGACAAAGAGAACTTTAATTTAAACTTCAATTTACAAGTCCTTCCAATTTAAAAGTTTGATCTAACAAATATTTATAGGGTATAAAAGTACAGTTATCTCTACATAGTTGATTACTGTCGAATTCAATCAACTATCAGGGAAATTTAAGAAACCACTATAGTTTCTCCCAAAGAATCCCTCGATATCCGATGGATCTGATTATGTGTAAACAAGGCCTTAGAAGTCTCTTGAGCATAATTATGTTTCAATCTCAATCAGTTTGTATTTACTTAAAAGTGCGCCCCAGATACAACAGTAAAGCAAGTTAATACAAAGACCAAACTAGAAGATGAATATATGCACATCCACTCATATTACGTATAGTAAAGACTCCTACTTCCTTCCCGTAGTTCTTAAATTTAATGAAATTCATAATGATGGCGTAGTCTCTATATCAATTTTACTAACAAAAATTTTAATACTCCAAAACAGCATACATCTCATCCTATTCTTAGCAAAAGATAACATGCCAATTCATAATACAAGCCAGCAAAAGCTAAAGACAATTTATTAACAGATAGCAAAATTTAACCTCGCACCTTCAGACAAATAACAAAAAAATTTGTCAAACAGCCCTCCAAAATTCGATCACCATCATTTGACAATAAAAGTTCAGTAATAGAAGGTGGTCTCAGCTTCTCCAAACACTTCCTTAGCCTACCAATAAATTAAATTAAACATTGTCCAAACCGAAAAACTGTTCAATGTATAGCATTCTCATTTACACATGTATAAGTTAGATTTGCTAAGATAAACAACAAAAAAGGAATATGCAATTTAGCATTCTCATTAACACAGAATTACCTGACCCAATCCGAATACTTTGCATTAGCAACATCCCTTCCAGGCCCCACGACAGCCAATCGTGCCCCATTTCCTTGAACGCCATAAAGCGGCGGAACATACCCAGCTATGTGCAAATATACATCCAAAAACTCACAAATACTTTCTTCATCAAACTCACCCCCAGAATCACTCAATTTCTCCAAATTCCCACTCACAAGTGCCGTAATCGCCAACTCCTCCCCACATTTCCTCTCTTTCAACGCAATGGGCAATGATTTTCTAATCGAATCATTAACTAAAACCTCAATCGCTGAATCCCAATTCACTGACCGTGTCAAAAATCCCAAAAACGGAACCCCATTTTTCTCTGGGTTTTCAAACAGAAGTTTAGGGCGGGTAGTTAATAATATTTTTATAGAATTCGACAATCTGGTTAAATGTCTACCCCAGAACAAGAGTTCTGAACCGTTACTATGAGTACGAGTCGTCGTATATGCACCTGAAAATTCATTAATTCTTTCTCAGTTTGAAATCCTTTTTGCGTAAAAGAAGGATATCAAATAAATGGGAATTTTTAGGGTAATTGGAGAAATACGTACCAGGGTGTGCTTCGAGTAAGGTCGTGACTGGTGGGGTGTCTGGTGACGGTGATACGACGCCATTCGTGAACAAGAACCTGTTGCTATGAGACATTACTGCTGGGCTGGCCGCCGTCTGTGTGTGGACGCTCTATCCATTTACTTGAAACGTACGATTTGCAAAATGGCACCTAAAACGTTTTTGTTTGTCCTGTCGTAATTTTATTTGCTACATCACATTTTAATTATAAGTTTCTCAACACTTTTTTGTAGAATTCTTACCCATAATCTGTCATTGATTAACAAAAAAGAAAAAAAAAAATCTCATTAATTACACGTGTTCCCTAATCACAATTTTCATCCAAAAAAATCATTTGTATTTTTAAATAAGCAAAAAAATACAAATACAAAAGTTCAACAAAATATTTGTTTCTTATTTTATAAAAAAAAGTGCTAACCTAATATTTGGAAAGAAATTGTAATCAGAGACAAATTATGTTAATTAAATGAATGTTAAGGATGAGAATTGGACGAAAAAAATTGTACAAGTGCAACATTTTTTTTTTTAATAATCGTGGATGTCCAGACCATTTGCTCGTATCTCGACTAATTCCACGAGCCCTGAAATTTATGGCCGGTACTTACCTCAGTAGCCTTGAGGAGAATCGAACTGATAATCATTGAGAAACAAACTCAAGACCTGACCAATTAAGCATCCTTCAAAGTTATAAAAGTGCAACAATGAACAAATGTTAAAAACTTCGTTACAATTAAAATATGATGCAACAAATAAAAATTATAATACATATATAATTGTCTCTTACGAAAATAGTCAATTTGAATTGAAACACAGGTAAAAAAAAAAAAAAGTGTCATTTATTTTAATCATATTAAGTTTGATTGATACGTTTATTAATTCCTAGTGGCCATTACTCTTTTATTCATATCAATTTACTTGCAACTTGATTAAGCCAAGTTCAAGTAGATTGTTTTATGTATTTTAATTTTTTTAAATTCACATATAACAACTCCGAGTTCGATAAAGCGTGGACTAGGTCATTGAAAATACGATTCGAGGTCGATAATAACATCTGGGCATTTTTTGTATCATCAATATTAAAAATTAATAATCAATATTATTTTGTGATATGGTGTTTTCAAAAATCTTTCGTTATATGAGAGATTTGCTCTGAGATTTACTATTTATACTTTTTTAAAAGTCTTCAGAAGTAATAAAATAATTCGTAATTTTTGAAAATCATTTATAGTGGCTGGGCATCTCCTCTTCCGTCTTCATTCCGCCTGAGTGGCATCAATAGGTATGACCACATCATGAGAGAACTCGAGTCATATGGGATTAATATATAGACATAATTTAATGACTAGCACTTGTTTAGACAATTCG
>CAIGRL010164719.1:0-11516 GCA_903798325.1 Fraxinus xanthoxyloides | reverse complement strand
TCATGCATCGCTTTAACCCAACATTCATCCCTAAGGGTCTCTTCGACCTTTTCAGGCTTAATCTGCGACACTTATGTAATATATGTCAGATTGTTCAATACTTTCTTAAGAAGTCTCATCCCTTTTTCTAAATTCCCAATAATGTTAAATTTAGGATGATTCGTCTTAACCATGGACGAAGGTTCTTTAGGATGTTTAGATTTATCATTAGCTGTGGATTCCTTATTTGGTGTATCTAATCCACTAGTTGTGTGTGAGGGTTCAAGAACTGAAGTTTCTCTAGGTTTAGTTACTATGTTGGGATCAACACTTAAGGGCTCCAAATCATCCAGATTTCCTCCAAATTCCCCCTCATTACATGCATCATCCACCACTATATTGATGGATTCCATTACAACTCGTGTACGATTATTGTATACCTGATATGCTAGACTATTTTTGGAGTATCCTAGGAAGATTCTCTCGATACTTTTGAATCCAAATTCTTCAAATTCTCTCTATCTCTCAGAATGTAGCACTTGCTGCCAAACACGAAAGTACTTGGCAGTAGGCCATTTACCTTTCCAGATCTCTAAGGTGTCATATCAGTTTTAGGTCTAAGATAAACCATGTTTCTATGTGACACGCAGTGTTGATTGCTTCACTCCATAAGTGCATAGTCCTTTACCATGAAGCATGGTTCTAGCCATTTCTTGAAGCACACGATTCTTTCTCTCAATAATCCCATTTTGTTATGGAGTGATCGGTGAGGAGAACTCATGCTAGATTTCCTCCTCTAAGTAAAAGTTCTCAAGATTATTGTTTTCAAACTCTTTTCCATGATCACTGCGAATTCTTGATACAGTAAAGTCTTTCTCATCCATAAGTCTTTTGTACAAAGAGATGATAAGACCAAACACCTCAATTTTATCTTTCAACAGCTCAATCTATGTATACCGAGAAAAATCGTCAACTACAACTGAGATATAGTGTTTACCACCAAGACTTTCGGTCCTAGATGGTCCCATTAGTTCCATATGGAGCAATTCAAGAGGCTTGCTTGTCAAGATCTTAAAGGATTTTTTATGAGGTACTCTAAGTTGTTTATATTGTTGACAAGGCCCACAAACAGTTGTATCAATATTTTCAAGCTTAGGTAAGCCATTTATGAGTTCCTTCTTAGCAAGTTTAGACAAACTTTTATGATTCATATGACCAAGACGTTAATGCCACAGTTCAGTTGCATCAATCTTGGCACTACAGCACACGTAGTTAGAATTAGGAAGCACTCCATAACAATTATCTGAAGTTCTTACACCTTCAAGGATAATGTTACTTGTGGAATCACACACTATACATCTTTTCTGGACAAAGCTAACCTCGAAATTAGCATCACATATTTGACTAATGCTTAACATATTAGACTTTAACCCTTTCACATAAAGCACATCTGAGATAACAGACAGTCTAGATATATTAACAACACATTTTCCTAGAATAGGTGCAGTAGCTCCATCCCTCCATCCCCAAATGTAAACAAACTGCCATTCCAATCATCTAGAAAAGAGAACAAGGCTTTGTCACCATACATATGTCTAGAACACGCACTATTATCAAGACACCACATATAGTTATTTTGAGTTTTAAGTGCAACGTGAGCAACATAGCAATTCAGCAAATCTTCGGACCTAGAAAGATCACTCTTCTTTACCCAAACCATTTTAGAAGTAGAAGTGATTCTATTCAACCTAATCATCATCTCAGTTAAGTGGCTAACATGATTTGCGAGAAAGTTAACCTTGCTAGAGAAATCATAACTTTTACTTCTAGTCACAAGTTTACGATACATAGGTCTTGTATGTCCCAGTGCGCCACATTGGTGACAAGTGGGAATAAACCTAGGTTTAAACCTGCTTGACGGTTGTTGCCGATATGTAAGACGATTGACCATATGATCTCTAGTAGGTCTCGATCCTAAGGTATACCTGACCTTTAGTTCAAGATAAACAGTATTCCGAGCTTTGTTAGTGACTACGACAAACGTGGTCTTGGATGTACAAGCAGTAGTATTACCATTATGAACGTAACCCAGAACATGCCTATTTCCAGTAGCTTGTTCATTCCCAATAGATTATCATGTTTCTTTGAACCACTCATGAATGATTGGAGTTGAGTGTTAGAGTTTTCAAGATCACTTACTTAGGATTTAACTTTTGTTTCCAAGTTCTCATTAACAAGCTTCAACTTACTCAATTTTTTGGTAGAGTCCTAAAGGTCACCCAAGAGATTTTTTTTCTCTCTTTCTAGATCATTAACCTTTTTCAAAATAGCTTTATTTACCTTTTTTTAATACTCTCCTCAAATGATTCATGATAAGATTCGTGAATATCGGTTTCATCCTCATATTCTTCCTCAAATTTTTCACTCCATTCATCACTTTCAATCTCTTTATCAGATTCTATTGTAGCAATATAAGTGAAGGCCATGAAATTTGGTTCATCCTCACTGCCAGATATATCACTATGAGCACTCGAATCTGATTTCTCATCACTCAAGATAGTGACTGCTAATGCCTTACGTCTTTCTTTATTTGAACTCTTTTTTCAGATTAGGACATTCATTCCAATAGTGACCGTAACCTTGACACTCATGACATCGAGCATATTGATTTTTCTTAATGGGGGTCCTGGAGTTATTTTCTCACGTCTATCTTTTGAGTCTTTATTAGGGATTGCATTTCTTCATTCTTGAGGCTTTCTCATATTCCTCATCACCTTCAAATTTTTTTTAACGAAATAAGTTATTTCGTTGTCCCTAAGCGTCTTAGTATCAGTAGACTCATTCTCTTCTTCTCTAACAGTATTCATGGCTATGGATTTAACCTTTTTAGATTGAGAGGTTTGGAGAGATCCTACAAGTTTTTCAATTTTTACTGCATCTAAGTCCTTACTTTCTTCAATCGCGGTGACTTTAGGCCCAAACCTTTTAGGCAAGGATCTAAGAACTTTTCCAATGATCTTGGAGTCGGGGATCCTTTTACCTAGGTTGAAACTCAAATTGGCTATATCATTAAGCTTATCATAGAAATCATCGAACGATTCATCACTTGTCATTCTAATTTCTTCAAACCTAGAGGTTAACATTTGCAATTTAGAATTTATTAAAATTTTAGTTCCCTCATGTTTGGTTTCTAAAATAACCCAAATTTCTTTAGCAGTCTCACACATCGAAACTCTCATAAACTTCTCAGCAAACATAGCCATGAACAGGATATGAAGGCCCTTACTATTCCAGTTACACTCATCTATGTTCGTTTTAGTACAAAGTGAAATATTAGTAGGTGTGACTACACCAGTGACAGTAGTTGAAGGTGGAGTCCACCCAATTTGAACGCAAATCCAAATACGTTCATCCAAAACTTTAAGGAAAGCTCTCATTTGAACTTTTCAAGAGGCATAGTTGCTTCTGTGAAAAAAATGGAGGCACATACAATGACAGACTCATCTAGAATAATAAAGGGTCACGAATAGAAATAAGTCTCTGATCCAATTGAAAATATGTAGTTCGACCCAAACTACACCTAGAGGGGTGAATAGGTGTAAATGCGGAATCTATTAATTTTAATTAACTAGCAACAAGTCACCAATTCATTATCTATAGATGGTTAAGCAAGCAGTTCAATTAACCTATGTTTGAATACCGCTGAATATTAAAACAATAAAGAAAGCTGTAAATAATACACGGTACAATCACGAAAAACTCTAACTGGGTAAAATCTCTGGGTACTTGCCAGTCAACAATCCACTATATACAATATTAAATTTACAGTCTACCAGATTAAACGATGACACGTACTATTTGATCTCCTGACTATAATTCCAACAATTCTTTTGCATCTTATGCTCATGCACCAACTCCCAGCTGCAATTTATAAAGTTCTCCTGCAGCAACTCCTAACTTTGTGGAATCATCTATCTCCTTTGGATGCATGAAAAACACCGTATTCTTCAACAACTGAAACTCTAGTCACCTTCTCTTGATCTTCAAAAGCTCTGACAGATATAGAGAAAGCAACAGTTTGGTATTTGGATTTAAGATCTGATTTTTCCTCAACGCCAAGAACAAATCACTTTAAAGTATGAAGGTTGAATGATTCAGATGATGAAAAGAATATGAAAGCAATGTATTTTCTCAATAATCAACCTTGAAATCGCGTTATGTGGCTTTTGGATATTTATAAGTAGGTTAGGGAATGAATGGGTCGAGCAAAAAGCATTTAAAAAACAAATTAAAAAAATCCTAGACAGTACTGTCGCTCATAGATTGTCTTATATCTTAAAATAAAATAATTAAAACAATATATTATCAAGTAACCTCTATTGCGTATATTTATTTATTTCAAGATATTAAGATGGCATTGATGTTTTTGTCCGAAAATTGAACATTAATGTTGTGCAAGATATCTTGAAATAGGTCGACCACTATCTAGATTTATTGAATGCTTGGACATAATATTTGTGAGCTTATTGTTTTTTCTCTTTGTTCTATATTTAGTTATTGTTTCTGTTGCTACTATTAATGTCAGCATTAATTTCATTCCTGTACATAATGGCACAAACTTCAAGACTGGAAAATAGAACATTTATATTGTTCCCGACTGCATGGATCTTGACCTTGTACTAAGAAAAGAATAACATGCACCGTCCATTGCTCAAAGTTCCTCTGGGGAAAAAAGAAAACATGAGAGATGGGAGAGTTCTAATCATATGAGTCTTATGATGATGAAATGCAACATTTCGGAAGCATTCAGGGCGCTATGTTTGATGTGGACAATGCTAAAAAGTTCCTTAAGGAAATTGATAAATATTTTGCAAAGAACAAAAAGTAAAGACAAGTACGTCATTGGCTAACCTTGTCTCAATGAAGTACAAAGGAAAAGGGAACATAAGGGAGTACAATATGAAAATGTCTAATGTCGCTTCAAAATTAAAGGTACTAAAGTTAGAGCTATCTAAGGACTTTTTCGTGCATCTACTATTCATTTCTCTTCCTGCACAATATGTTCAAGTTACTATAAGCTATAACTCAGAAGGAACTCTTAATGAGCTCATATCTCGCTATGTGTAAGATCAAGAAAAAATTAAGTGAAAAAAGATAGAAAGTGCTCACTATCTCTTAGGACAAGAAACAAAAAGGGATAAGGGTAAGAAAGCTATAGTTGGAACACACCAACCAAATAATAGATGAAATGGGATGAGGAATTTACGTGTTATTTCTGCAACAAAGCTAGACATATAAAGAAGGAATGTTCGAAACACGTCGCATAGTGGAATGTACACTTCGCACTTTCATTTGTTCTGAAATTAATTTAGCTTTTGTACCATGTAGGGTTGCCTGTGGAGTTGAAAGTCAAATAATGCGGAAAGATTCATATATGTGGGTGATGGCAAAAATATTGAGGTGGAAGCAATATGATGTTTTAGCTTGTCTTTAGTTATTTTTTGGATTTAGAAGAGACATGTAGTGCCGTTATTTTGACAAAATTTAATTTCTATTTCTGCTTTGAACATATTTCGTTTTTCTTTTTCATTTGCAAATAATAAGTTAGTCATTTTCAAGATTCAAATATTATTGCAACTGGATTTTTTATTACTAATCTGTACTTATTGGATTCAATTGCCTTGTGTAATGAAACCTTGCAAACAACCATTCGTGATACAAAATGCAAATTAACGTATGAGAATTATGCTATATTTTGGCATAATCATTTAGGACTAATATCCAAACAGAGAATAGAGAAACATGTATCCGAAAAAATTCTTGATCCCCTTGGTTTAACAAATTTCAAAGTTTGTATTGAACGTGTAAAGGAAAAATGAATGAATATAAGGAAATTAGGTGCCAACAAGAGTTCGTTTGTCTTAGAATTGTTATATATTGATATTTGCAGACCATTCCCTACAGCTTCTTGAAATGGTCAAGAGTATTTTTTACGTTTATAGACATTTATTCTCAATATGGGTACCTATATTTAATTCAAGAGAAGTCACAATCTATGAACATTTTTAAGATTTTTAGAGCCGAAGCTGAAATTCAATTAGGTAAGAAAATTAAGGCTGTCAAATTTGATCATATTGGTGAATACTATGGAAGATATGATGGATCAGATGAACAACGTTCAAGACCTTTTCCAAATTTTTTAGAGGATTGCAAAATCGTTCCACAATACACAATGCCAAACAAACCTACCATGAATTATGTTGTTGAGAAACATAATAGAATGTTCAAGGATATGTTAAGAAGTGTGATAAATTACTCTTCTTTACTAGAATCACTATGGAAGAAGCGCTGAATGTTGCAGCATACATTCTAAACAAGTTACCAGTTAAAGTGGTAGTTATAACTTAAAACACCTTATGAAATGTGGCTAGGTAGGTCTCGCATAAGGCATTTACATATCTAGAGTTGTCTAGCCATAAGGCCAAATGAAAGAAAACTAGACTCAAGTGATAAGTACATTTTGTGTACTTATTTGAGTCGAATTACTAAGTATTTATGTCATCAAAGAGGTAAATTTTGTCTAGGTTGATTTTTTCTAATTTCAGTATTGGATTCATTTCACAGCAACGGCTTTGTAAAGAAGGATCAATTAGCTATTAAATTGAAGTCTGTGTACTAACTCTCACTTGAATAAGTGTTGAATGATCAAAATCAAGGACAGAATGAAGAAAATGCATTACATAGAAGAATTGAGAATTTGGAAGCAAGCATTAATCTAATAAGACTTTTTTTTTTACTTTGAACTGCCATGGGAATAAAAATCAATGAATTGCTGGCAATAAAAATAGACACGAAATAGAAGCTGAGAAATTGGAATTCTTTTGATAAAAACAAGAAAAAAGGGCAACAGAGAAGATATATATATACACACACACACATACCAAGAGAAAAAGGAGGTTGACGGCGGTTGGGAATAAAAAAACGATGAAAACATACGACATTGAGGGGAATTATACAGACGGAGAAGGCACAAAAGAGACACATAGAGGATGGATATGTGATGTACTATGATCAACGAAGAGGAAGAAAGGTAGAGATTTCAATCATAAAACATTGGTGTTACACGGCTGGAATATATAGGCATTCTTTAGTACCTTACAAAAGTATTTTTCTACCAACTATTCTACCTACTACAACTCAACCATACTTGGCTACGTACTTCCTTGTTTCAGGTCCTATCTTGTTTAAGTTATAATATATAACTTAGGCTACAATTGAGTACAAAATACATAGGACAAATCATAACAAAAAACATTTGTTTGTTGACAACAAAAGTGTCACACGTTTGTTAACACTTATTCTTGACACTTTTGTTGGAAACACCAAGACATTCTCTCAATATTTCAAATCTTTACTTAGGCAAAGCTTTGATTAAAATGTCAGCAAGTTGTTCCTCGAAACTGCAATGCTTCGGCTCTACCTCTTTCTTTTCTTGAGCTTTCTTGATGAAATGATATTTGATCTTTATATGCTTAGTCCTTTCATGGAACATCTAATTTTTCACCATAGCCACTACTGATTTGTTATCACAAACGATAGTTGTTGCCTCAACTTGTTTATGCCTAAGATCATCCATCATTTTCCTAAGCCAAATAGCCTGATTTGTTACCTCTGATACTGTTATGTATTCTACTTCAGCAGTTGATTGTGCCACGATTTTTTGATTAACTCAATTCCGGCAAACAATGCTTGAACCAACATAGAAAGCATAGCTAGAAGTGCTCTTCATATCATCAATTAATCCAAACTAATCACTATCAGTGAAACCAATCAGAAGCAAAGTTTTTGATTTTTCGAAGCTGATCCCATCTCCTCTGTTCTTTTGATATATCTCAGCACTCTCTTGGCAGCTTAGAAATGGTTTTCACTAGGTTCTTGCCTAAATCTTGATAGCATATTCACAGCAACATTATATCAGGTCCGTTGGCAGTTAAATATAACAAGCAGCAAACTAAACTTCTGTAAATCTTCTCATTAATTCTCTTTGCTCCATCTTCTTTCATCAGCTTAAAATTCTAAACTAAAGGGGTCTTAACTAGCTTACAATTTTCCATGTTAAACTTCCTTAACACCTCTTTAGCATATATTGGGTAAACAAAAATTCCATCCTTTGGTTGCTCAATCTCGATTCCAAGGAAGTACTTTATTTCTCCCAAATCTGTCATCTCAAACACCTTTTTCATTTCATCCTTTACCATTTCAATCATACCGCATTACTACTTGTGACTAGAACGTCACCAACATACAAAAAGACGATGATCAAATCCTTCTCCACTTGATTAATGTAATTCTTCTCAATCAATTGGCCAACACTAATTAGATTTTGATCATTGTTATGTATACAAAACTTCCGAAATGAATTTGATACCTGATGGCATTTGATCTGAAACTTTACCAATTCTTTTCACCTCCACATACTTCTCATTTCCCACCTTAACTTTGATCTATATGCATCATTTATTTCCACAAAAATGTCTAAATTTGAAGTCATATGATGAGTACAACCACTGTCAAGCAACCAAGTTTCAACCCTGCTGCTAACTCTATTGTTTATGGTTAAAAAAGGGTGTCCTCTTACTGATCTTCTGCTACCTTAGCCTATTCCATCTCCTTCTTTTCTTTTTTGTTTTTACAGACTTTCTCCCCATAACCAAACTACTTGCAAGATCTACATTATACACCAGGTCTGAACCAGCACCACTTTGGAGAATGACATTTCCTTTTGTAATGAAGACAAGGAGGATAGTTTCTATCGTTACCTATGACACTGGTTTCAACCTTCTTCTTCTCGTTTTGTGGTTTCTTCCCTCCAAAACTTGTTTGAGCTTTATGTTTTCCCATTACAAACAAAGCTCCTTCAACCTGTTCTTCTTACCTAAACAACCTTATTTGTTCTGTGGCTTGAAGAGCATTTATAAGCTCAACCAAAGATATGCTAGCAAAGTCTCTAGAGTCTTCAAGAGAAGAGATCTTGGATTCAATCTTTTCTAGCAAACTTATCAACACTTTTTCCACTACCCTCTTGTTTGGTTAGTCATCTCCCAGCAGCTTTATATGATTACTACCCTTATCAACCTATTGGCAAACTCTTTCATGGTTTCAAACTCCTTCATCTTCAAGGTTTCAAACCCCTTTCTGAAGTTCAACATTTGCATTTGCCTGGTTCTTTCATTGCCTCTGAACCTTCAATCTATCCCAAGCTTCTTTTGTTGTTTCACAGGTTATAATCCTGAAAATAACATCTGAAATGGCTGATTGAATGCAAGAAAGAGCCTTTAACTTCTTAGCTTTCTCATCACTATGCTACTTCAACTGAGCAATGGTTGGATTAACTCTTAATGGTGGTGGCTCAACTCCCGTTTCTATGATTTTCACAGATCATAGGCTTTCAAGTAAGTTTTCATTTTTCCAGCCTAAAAATCATAATTTTCCTCTGTAAACATAGAAGGCAATGGGGCAAGAAAATCACTTGAAGCCATTTCAAACATTTACCAAACACTCCGCTATATCAGTGAAGATAACTTTGTGGTTTTCTCTCAAACACTGTCGGTTCGCAGGTTGTTCAAAGACCAATTATGGGTCTGATACCACTGATGGATTATGAACAACAAAGAGGAGGAAAGATAGAGATTTCAATCATAAAACATTGGTGTTACACGGCTAGAATATATAGCCATTCTTTAGTACCTTACAAAAGTGTTTTTGTACCAACTATTCTACCTACTACAACTCAACCATACTTGGTTGTATGCTTGCTTGTTTCAGGTCCTATCTTGCTTAAGTTATAATATATAACTTAGGCTACAATTGAGTACAAAATACATAGGAAAAATCATAACAAAAAATATTTGTTTGTGGACAACTAAAGTGTCACATGTTTGTCAACAATACGCAGCCTCAAACAAAAATCATTTTCTTTTTCACGAATTCATCTATAAATTGTGCAAGGAATTTGAAAATTAATCACATTCCATCAATTTAAATCTTCTCAATTTTATTAGTTTAATTCTGACATTATGAGTAGTTAAATGTTTTTAGTGTTGGGATTACGATGAAGTATCATGAACTTTTGATTTTTGAATATTATTTATTTTTGACATTAAAGCACATTTTCAATTCTTGAATAATTGACATTGATTTATTTTCTCTAAAATTATATGCACAATAATTGTATGAATATTATGACTTATTTTACCTTCGAAAAATTGAAAATAAGTTAAACATAGTGTCAATTATCGTAGAGCTCGATAGGAAATAGTAATATACCACTATACGTTACGTGATCTTTAATTATTCATAAATCTTAATGTATTTTTATATGTTGGCATCCATCATAAAACTGTAGTTGGATCACATATAAGAATAGATTTAATTCTATTCGAGAGATATTATTAAATAAATTAGAAATACTGGTCTTCATGATTGAATCGTGTTGTCAAATTTATAAGTTTTCAAGGTTAAAAGATGATTGATATAAGTGGATTCAGGATTTTAGTATGCTTTTCGTCATCATATTTGTTATAAAACTTGCATTTAATCATAATATTGCATTTATTTTAGTTAAGTCAGATCTTCCATTCATAAATAAATTATTTAATTTATAGGAAAATTCACGTATTTCAATTGTTTTCGATTAAAGCTACATTAATTCGAGTTTGAACTAATACAATCTCTGTGGGAGAGATACTTAAACTCAAAATCCATTCTAATACTTGTTAATGAAACATGCACTTGCAGTATTTTAAATGAAGAATATTTTCGTGACAAGTTTTTGATGCCGTTGTCATGGATTGTATTTGAGTTTAAGTTCATTTACCTTGGCACTAATTCAAGTTCTTTACTTTTATTTTATTTTAATTTCTCTATCAATTTATTTCAGTGATTTTATTTTTTCTGTTTTAGGCATTTTATGCAGAATTCGTGAGATGGTGAAATAATACCAACTGATCTGGAAATTGAATGTATATTTCATTGTAGGCAAAGAGAAGCATAGCAAAAAAAGATGGCTAATGCACAGAATAATCCATTTATTCAACTAAATTAGGAGGCATCAGTTGATGGGAGAACATGCTAGTTGGAGACTTCATGACTCCACAAATTATTTAAAGTCAATCTAGCATCATTTATCCTTCGTTGGGGAACCTAACTTTCAGCTGAAAACTAATATCATTCATTTGTTTCAAAATGACATCAATTCTATGGCAAGGCACATGAGAATCCACGCACACACATCTCTCGATTTTTGGAGATGTGTCAACACTTCAAATATCAAGGTGTTTCAAATGATGCTATCAGTTTCAGATTATTTCTACAGATTCTATGAGTTAGAGTGGTTAGACTCACAGCATATTTCCAGTATTACCACTCAAAATGACTTGGATCAAAAATTTTACACTAATTTCATCTCATTGGCAAAGATAGCAAAATTGAAACATGACATATCCATATTTCATCAAGGAGAAACCGAATCCTTTGAT
>CAIGRL010164670.1:0-17714 GCA_903798325.1 Fraxinus xanthoxyloides | reverse complement strand
TCATCCTAGCAATGTATGAAATTACAAGAAATAATATTTAAGTAAAAAGACAAAACCCGAATTTTTGATAAATTGAGAAGATGAATCTCCACTTGCACCTTCTCTTCTTTGCCCAAAATCTAGTTTTAATCTTCGTTTGATTTAATTCTTACAAATCCCCTTCAATTCTCTCACAAGAATTATGAATTTTCCTCCATTGATGATAATAATTGATGAGTATTGGAGTATAATATGTACATAAGAGCTCCTCCATTTTGTATTCTGCTGTTCTCTATTTGTAGGAGTCGATAATTGGTTGAAAATCACGTCCAAATTGGTTTCCAAAAGAATTCTAATTAAATAAGGAAAGTTGTCTTCGCGCGCGGATATTTTGGTCTCTTCAAAGCAGTCAGTATTTTGGTCATAACTTCCTCTTCCGATATCCGATTGATACAATTCAAAATGAGTTGGAAATATAACTCAAATATCTACAACTTTGATAGAAATATGAGTTTTCCAATTCGGATGTTTCCTGTGCCAAAAATCGGTTTCAATTTTCGACTAGAAATCTGGAATATAACTTGTGCAATTGGAAATTGATGTTTATCATATTCCATTCCTTTTTGAGTTCTAATTCCATCAAATTGTCTCATAAAAATCTTTCAAGTATCATTTTTTGGTCCGAATCAACTATTGAGTATTTGTAATTTGGTCCTCTGACTTTGGATTTTGTCCTTTTTTTAACCAATATTCGCTTCTTTCTTTCGATTCTTCATTCAACCATTGAGTTTTACATATATAACATAAAATACAACAATTTAGGATATATTTTGTCAAAAGAACTACCAAATGTCTATATTTTAGGACCCTAAATAAATGTAAAAAATACACTTATCACAGTGCATGATGTCTTTCATTTGTCTACACTCAAAAAATACGTCACAGACTCGAGTCATGTAGTGAAGCATGAACCATTGAAGGTCCAGCGGAATTTGAGCTACGAAGAAGTCTCGCTTATGTTATAGCCCAGAAGGTACAAAAACTTCGCAACAAGGAAATATCACTAATCAAGGTATTATGGCAACATCGTTCAATCGAAGAAACAACTTGGGAACGCGAGGATGAAATGCGGACCAAATATCCTCAACTATTTGACAAAGACGACTGAAGTAATTTTCGAGTATGAAAATTTTTGTTAAGATGGGTAGATTGTAATAACCAAAAAATTTCTCTACTTGACATTAACCTAAGTATAGGGACCAAATTGTTCAATAACCATAGCTTAAGGACCAATTTATACAGAGACTAAGGTTCGGGGACAAATTTACACATCAACTATAATCAAAGATGGAAAGTGAATAGTTTTTTTTTATGACTCTTGGAGTACCTCTCTCTGCCTATAAAAGTGAATGAAACCCATCATACACCCACACAAACACAAGTGCAAATTCAATTATCGGAATCAAGATTCAAGTAAGTGAAATATGCGTATTTCAATGTTCAAATTTTAAAAAAGTCAATAGTATAAGTATGTTATAAAATCATGGCATTTAGAAGTACTACGCAAGAAATTAGAATCACGAAGTTCAATTCTTATAATTTCATGTCTCATCAAGTATGTTCACGAATTTCTGTTTTTTTTTTTTTTTCATGTTACGTAATTTCACTTATTGAAATTATCATCTCACATGAAATATGAAATTTATTTTATAGGTAATAAGTAATCAATAATTTAAGACGGATGAAGATTAGATGAGCACGCGACAATGGTTAATGATTCAAATTATGTTATCGATTCGTTACAACAGAACTTTTGCAAAAGGGAGAAAAAGCTGGACTACTGGAACACCAAATATCATACCAAACAGAATATCTCAAGTTCAAGTCAATATGATTTAAATTTCTGAAGTACATAAATCTTGTGTAGCATCTCAAACTATGATCCAAGGTTTTTGAAATTGATCAAACATTAACTTCAGCAAAGTCATTTTAGGTGGGAACAAGAACAGAGCTATTGTCCTGATTATTAAACACAAACAAAAATAAAAATAATGCAAATAGAACTAAAAGAAGACATCCCACAATGCCGCCACCAGATTTTTTTTGACCTCTTTGAATGTTGGCACTCTGATATCCAGTTTGATTTCCACAAACTACCTCTTGGGACATTTGTGAATCCGCATCAAGAAGCACATCTTCTGTTGAAGATACTGATTCTGATTTACCATGAAACTGTTCCCCACCAGGAGAGAAATTTTTGCCCTTTTCGATGTAACAGTTCGTGCCATGACCATGGCCATTTTGTACATGCTTTGATGTAGGAGTCCACTCAAATTTACTCGAGAATGGACTTCCAAACCTTCTGGTTTGTTTCTCAGAGAAGTCTGAGATCATGCCATTTGGATCCTGAAGTGAACGAATGAGCTTTCTTGGAGTGGAAAAGATCTTCACACTATCGAAATTGATGTGAGGCCGTGATCTCTGCAGCATGAAAAAAGGTGATATATGCATTATAAGAAGGCATTAAATCAGACTATTAGAATAGTTCTAAAGTTTCCATCTAAATCCAATTCCAAATGCTAGAGAATATGCAAACAATTGAATTTGCATTCTTGCTAAATAGAATATGTAACTTCTGGAAGGTGGACGCATGACATACCGTTCAAAATTCAAACAAACAGTTGCACTAGAGCCTAAAATAAAATATCTTTAATCTTTTTTTCCTAAATTTGCTTCAGAGACTATGCTTTTTCTATTTTTCAAATGTTACAAATTAAGGTTCTCCATGAAATCTAATTCAAACAAGTATTTTAGTAGCCGTTGAAAATGAAAAACTCACCTGAGGACTGGGAGCGGAGCTTCTAGTAAATCCATTTTCCACACTTCCTGGCACGAACCCTGCAAAAGTATCAGAATAATCTCCATGGTTATCAGAAAATTCACAATGCTCAGAGTTTATGATGGCACATCTTGGAATTATCTCTGAAAATATTCCATCTTTAAGAGATACATCTAAGCCACCATTCTCATGCCTTTGCCAAAGTTTACGGTTCACACTCCTACGATCATGAGACCCGAGTTGAGGGTCTTGATTCATTGAAATGGGCGATTCCATAAAATAATCATATTCAAAAGCAGAATCAACAGTTTGGGATTCAGGTGATGCAGTGAGAGGTGATTGTCCTCCGGAACCACCCACATTCCTCCTCCTGATGTTCTCTCTCCTTTCAAAATTTGAACCAGTGATTGAACCCACATCCTTCTCAAGCTTCGAGCCTTTCTCAACCCATAGTCTTTTTGCTGTTTGCAGTGCTTCAAAAGCAGCCCCAGTTACAAAGGGCATTCGATCAGACTGGCACTTCTCCATCTCCTTAATTATCAAATCCAATTCAGAGAATATACTCTTGGGGTCCAGACATCTCATCATAGAACTCACCATATGAATGGCTGAGAACTGTTTTTGAGAGTTTCCCTCTACAAAACCAGAATTCAGGATTTGCAATCCTGACATTATCAACAGTCTCGAATAAGCTTCGACAGTCAAGCTATTGTGTTTGGCCAAAGCTGTCGCTAAGGCCATATGTGAATTGGCCTGTGTATGTTCTTCTAAAGCCCCTGCAACTCTCTGACAGACCTCATTCACCATCTCATTTGAAGCAAATCGCCAATTATCAGATTCCACAAGTGCCTGTAAGCAAAGTGCAGCTCCAGAAGATAGATTCTCTTGGCTACCCAAAAGACAATTCGATAGGGGTTTACACAGAGAGTGGATGATGTATCTCTTCTTGTCCTCTGCTGTTGCTGGGTCCATTGCATACCTTGCAATGGCTGGAACAACCTTTGAGCAAGCTTGGTGAAGAGCAAAGGATCCTGCACTTGATGACAATGTCTTGATAATAGTAGTCATGATGTTATCTATTTGAGGGACTATATTGGGTCCATGGACACGAGCAAGAACTTCGTACAGTGAAATTGTATACTCGCCAGACGATGTCCCATTTTCTTTAGTTTCAGAAACATGAGCAAGAAACAGAGGTATTGCTTTGGAATCCAAGTCTTTCACAAATGATTTCAACGCTTTCATGGCTGATCTTCTACTGTCAGCATCCTTGTCGAGATTCTCTAACTCCTTCCGAAGTATTGGGCTTAGACTCCTTCCCATAATTTGTAATTCCAATCTCTGTGAAAATTAGTCAATAAACTGAAATCATCACACCAAACTACTAAAGATTACGTTATGCCCAATATAATCTCAAAACCAGTAATGACCATGGTTATATTATTTGGTCAAAATTTCCGTATCTTGGGTATACATTTGAAAACATAAAAAGAAATCATATTATTGGAATGGAAATAAGGAAACATACCAAACTCAATTTAACTCCAATATAACAATTAGGTAGTGCATAAGAACAAATCAGAAAATCGGCAACAAGGGTCGTTTTTCAGGATCCAAGAAATGGACCTCAGATGAGTAAAATCTTGTAACTACACTAAAACTGAAAAATGGAAAACTGGAAGCATATTTTTGCTAAAAAGATATTACCTTTGTTCCAAGAATCAGTCTCTGACTCTCCGTTTATCCTTATTCTTTCTTTCTCCCTTGAATCGAAAATATATAGACCTTGTGCAATGAGAAAAGGGAAGGGTATTTAGGGTGGGAAATGAATATAATCGAGTAATAGCACAACAATGAGAATAAAAAATTGTAGAGAAAAATTGGGAAGATCTGAGGGTTTCTTGAATGAATGAACAATTACATATGCTCTATTGTAAAATACTAATAATCTGATACTTGTGGAGAGTATTGAGCAGTAGTAGTGTGCTGAGATATAAGATTTCCGCGTATTTGGTGCGCTGTCCTTCTGAATATTTGAGGGGTAAATTTCATTTCGAATCTTTTTCTTCATTTCCCCCGCTATCCCCCTTTTCTCATTGCAGGTTTCTTTCTTGCAATTAGCATTTAGCTTCTATTTGGCCCACATTAAATTTCTCATTCTCATTTTTCTACTCATTTTCAAATACATATTTTTCAATAAAAAAGTATTTTCCATCATAGTTTTCCTTCGTTTTCAATCACATATTCCCTCATCACATCAACAGTAAAAATGAACTCTTACTCCCAAAATGTGTACCAAACGATGGTTTCATCTCCAATATTTGACAAAGATTATATCAAGCTGACATGACAAAGAAAAAATATAAGATGTGAAAAGCTTTGTCTAAGTTAAGAAAATTTATATACATGTAAAATGCTTTAATTCACAAGAATTCTATCAAGATTGCATAAATTATGAAGGTATCTCTCGATCCTTTTATCAAATTCATTTATTGCATGAGGTACAGAAAAAAAATGTCTCCTCTCAATATCAATATCGCGCCAAAATCATGCAATTGGTGTACAAGAAATTGTATATTAATAAAACACACAATAAGCAATAACACATAATTAAAATTGCATGAGATATTTTTAATTAAATAACCATTAAATTTAAGTTACATCGTTCATCTTAACAACCAATAATTTAACCATTCATAATTTTGGAATTAAACAATAAAATGATAAAAAAAAAAATATACATTTTCCAATAAAATAATATTTTTCATCACATCAATAACTTTTTCTTCTTTTTCAACCACACATTCTCTATCAATCTATTATTCTAAAATACATTCTTTCAAAATAATGTGGTTCAAACAAACCCTTATTTTTTTCTTTTTTAGAAACACGATTGGTCATACTTATTACGTCTAGTATTCTAAAAGGCGTAAAGCGTGACTAAGTGTGGAGGGGAAACATCAAACTTTACGAGTTTAAGCAAGCTTAGGCATAAAAACGATTTTTTTTATTTTTAATATTATTTTAATTTTTAATCATTTTTAAAATCATTTAATAATTAAAATAATACATATCAAAGATCTAAAATTATAAAATATTATATTTACTTAATATTATATTATACAACTTTCAGATTTTCAAAGTGTAAGAATTATAATATTTTTTATAGTTTTAATTTTCGGCTAGACAAATTCTACTTAATAAATTATAGGAACTTCGTGCATTCTTTTGGAGTTTGCAACAAAATAACGAGTTTTGATATTATAATTGTATAATGTATTTTGCATCATAACTTAAATCTTATTTAATTATTTAGATAAAATTATTTTTAACGTTTGCACAAATAAAATCTTTAAAAAATTGAAATTAAAGTTAAATAAATGTTTTTTTAAAATAAAAAATTAATAAGCTAAAGTCAAATAAAATATTTTTTAAAAAGAATAAAAACTAATAAAACTCGCCTAGGGAAGATGAAAGAAATGAAGGAAAAATTCTACTGCTTAGGAATTGGAAAAAAAAAAAGTGTTTAAGCGCAAAGGGTTACCTAGCAAGACAATTGGGTCCACACTCCATATCACTATCTTACCTAGCCGAGGTGCAATTGTAATCGAGGTGATGCATCACTTCATCTGAGGTGTCCTGAAAGGCCAACCCTTCAAAGTCAAGGTGAAGTGCTACGTCTACTACATGAAAACATATGCGGCAATTAGCCTCCTAATTGATGGAAAGCGTCTTCTTATATCACTTCTTCCATGCAGATCTTTTGTACAAATATTCTTGCGATTTATTGATGTAACAACTTTGTAGTAGACACCTAAAAGGTCAAATTACCGGTCTATATTTCAAAGATCAGACTAGATTTTAGAGTGACTACTTGTCACAAGTATTAAGTGTTTGTCAGCCTAGTTAGATGGAGTGACACCTAGGAGAAGATCTCGCCCATCAAGATGAGGCCATGTGTCACATATCCAATGGTTATCATTTCTCCTCTACTAATATTAAAAAAAACTCATACTTAGTATCATTTGAAGATAATACAAGTTTAGAATCTCAAAGCTACAACTTTGCTCTCAATCCTCGTCCACATTTGAAGAAGGCCATGTGCAATCTTATGATTTGTCCAAATGTGCAAGAACAATGTTTACCGGATGTGAGAGGAATCGGATATGTTGACCATGTGACCACTACAAAAATTGATATCAACAAATAAATGCCATCGGTGGAAAACCACACTATCAATCACGAGTAACTTCGTGAAAAATGCTTATCAAAAAAGTGTTTCAACTTTCCCTTTAAAGAAGGGTTTTGTTCTTGGATAAAGAACAAGTAGAAACTTTAAAGAAAGAAGATTTGATGTATTATTCAGTATCATGGATGTATATATTCCTTAAAAATGAGTATATGGAGATAAAAATCAACTCAAAGACCCCCTCTTTGAAGAGAAGAGGAGTCCACCCAAAATAAATGCTAGGGACGAAGACCCGAATCCAAGGAGAGCAAGAAAGGTCTCTAAAGAAAAGGTCTTCTGGACTAATGTCATTCATCGACCTCGACACCAACATTGTTGAGGTGGAAGGGTTGTTGCACGCCTCACAAGAAAGGGGTTGTAATGACCACCAATATGAGTAGCATCACCCAACAAAATGCCCTTATGTAATAGCTCCTCTTCCAAATACAAGGTATGTGGGTCTTCAAATGCCCCCAATATGTACACCCGCTAAGCTTCTTCCAACAAGAAGAAGAAGAAGTCTAAAGTCAAAGAGATCACACGGGCATAAGAGAGATGTCAACCCCGTGAAAGGAAAGCAGAAGTGGATGTATCAGTAAATGCATTCCACTGACCCTCAAACAATCCGTTCAATAGATAATATAAATTTCCTCCGCAAATACGAATGAGAGCGTAGATCTCATTGATCAGCCGATGTCTTAGGTAGGATCAACCTGATGGAACTTAAAAATATGTTACCTCAGCCACCATTGAAGCTTAGAAATAGGTCACCTCAACTACCTTCCATTAGGAGGCTACATAAGTACGTGTAAAGCCATGAGGCACAAGATGTCCTCCTACTTAGAAATAGGCAAAAGAGAAGGACATAGGAGGCCATAAGGGATCAAGTGGGCATTTCCAACTACCTCGGTACCAAGGAGACCTGAAGATTCTGATAGACCATGCAAGTCCTATGAGCTAGATGATGATGATGATGATAAACTCTCCTTCTCCTAAGAGCTCCAAAGGTGAACGTATGCCCAGCCACTTTGTGTCTCCAAAGATTCGTATATATGAAGGGGGTAAATGACCTATTGTGAAAAAGTTAGTGATAGAGAAGCTCTCTTTGCCCTAAATGAAAGGCCTCAATATGACCATCCTATTTTGGAGAGATGATTGATCATTGCAATAGTTAACTCAAGTCGAGCATATAATTGCTTTTACTTTGGAACGCCTTAGCCACATGAACATTGAACATCGTACCAAAATCAGCCTATACAGAGCTAATAGCTATGCCAAGGAGACCTATCTACCAAAGATGCAAAGGAATATACAACGCACCTAGAAATAGGCCCCATTCTAGTGAGCGGACATGCTGCACTTTCCATCGAGTTTATGCTTATGATACCAGTGAGTGTAAAGATGTACTGTAACCCACGAAGCAAAATAATTCACCATGAGCATAGGAGAGAAAATTGCCCTCCATAGGAAGATCCACCTAGATAAAGTGGTGTTGTTTAATACTAAAATGCTGGATACACCAAAAGAAGGACAGACCCTTGAACAAGGAAAAGAACTAGAGAGCTTCCTGGTAGACCCCCAAGATCCTACCAAAGTGCTACAAGTACACAAGCTAAGGAAAAGCTTAAAAACTTCTTATGTAAGAATTTGTATATCTTTGTTTAGAGTCATGAGGACATGGTAATTGATCCCAAGTTCATTTGCCACCATATTAAGAATGATCCTAAAGTTTCTTTGATAGACAAAAGAGAAGAGCTCTCAGCCCGGAGAGGTATAAGGCCCTGAAAGAAGAGGTGGACAAGCTGATAACCAACGACTTCATCAGAGAAGCCATATATCTTACGTGCATATCTAATCTGGTTATTGTAAAGAAGCACAATGGCAAATGGATGGTTTACATAGACTTCTTCAACTTCAACCAAGCTTGACCAAAGGACATTTTTTTTCTTTTTAGGATAGGCCAACTCATGGATTCCACTATGAGACATGAGTTGTTGAGCTTCATGGATGCTTATTCAAGTTACAATTAGATCCCCATGCATCCCGCAGATGAGGGGAACACATCTTTCATCATTGTAGAGGTCCTTATTGCTATAAGGTGATGTTATTCGGGTTGAAAAATGTCAGAGTCACCTATCAAAGGTTTGTCAACAAGATGTTTGCTAACCTCATTGACAAGACCATAGAGGTATATGTTGATGACATGCTAGTAAATAGTATGAAGACGAAGGACCGTGTCAAGCACCTAGATACTACTTTCCAAATTCTAAGAAGGTGCAGTATATGGTTAAACCTCCTTAAGTACGCATTTGATATCGCCTCCAAAAAGTTCCTAAATTACATGGTTAATCAAAGAGTTGTTGAGGCCAACCCTATTTAGATCAAGGTCCTAATAAAGATGAGGTTTCCTAAAAAACCAAAAGTGCATAGCCTTATTGGGCGAGTGATAGCCCTATGTCGCTTCATCTCAAAAACCACTAACAAGTGCCTTCACTCTTCAAAATTCTCAATGGAAGAAATAAGTTCAAATGGATAGAGCATTGTGAAGTGGCTTTCCAAAAGCTGAAGAAGCACCTAGGAAAGGCACCCATCCTATCCAAACCAAAGGCTAATGAGCCTTGATTTTTTTATATGGTTGTATCTGAAAAGGCCATCAACTCAGTTCTCATGAGAGAAGAAGGCAATCTACAACTACCTATCTACTACGTAAGTAAAGCTTTCCTACAACTAGAGGTCCGTTACCCAAATATGGATAAGCTTTCATTCTTCCTTATCACCGCTTCCAGAAAGTTGAGACCCTACTTTCAAGCCCATAGCATACATGTGCTAACTAATTTTCCACTTAAACGGGTGCCTCAAAAGCCATATGCTTTGGGAGGTTGATGGAGTTGGTTGTAGAGTTGAATGAATTCGATATAGTTTACCCAAATATGGATAAGCTCTCATTCTTCCTTGTCACCGCTTCCAGAAAGTTGAGGCCCTACTTTCAGGCCCATAGCATATATGTGCTAACTAATTTTCCACTTAAACGAGTGCTTCAAAATCCCTATGCCTTGGGAGGTTGATGGAGTTGGTTGTAGAGTTGAATGAATACGATATAGTTTACAAATTAAGAGCCTCCATCAAGGGTTATGCCCTTGCTAACTTTGTGGTGAAATTCACCAATGTCCTTGAAATAAAACATCTAAGGCTTTATCTATAGAAGCCCAAAAAAAAAAAAATTAGGCCCATATTTTTTTTATTTTGTGATGATCTAGCACCACGAGCCTAGTCCATAGACGAACCTTATGCTCAACCCACATAGGAAATGAAAGCCCAATACTAGTTTGACATGTCTTAAATAATCTCATGAAAGTTCACAAGAAATCATGCATATTTTCTATAAAATAAAAAGATTTATTTTTACAATGTAGGACGGAATTTAATGTTTTCCCAAAGATTGGATCCGACGGTGAAAATTTATTCTATGTATATTAAATATTTTTAAGATTTGATTTGTGACACGTTTTTTCTTTTTTTCTTTTTTCAAAAGGACTGAACTATAAGTAAATAGAGTTTATTAAGTTCTAATTGAGGTTATGTTGTCTTCCTTATTTTGTTAAATTAATAAATTTTAGGGGCCAAAAGAAAAAAAAAATGAATGACAAATACATATATACACGCACGCATGCAGGAATACATATATATGGATTTAAACATTTTTATTAATTGGAATGAAACCTTATTTCATAGTGTCACACGTTTCAAAACTTTGGTTGAATAGTTCTGCCATTAGACCTGCTTGCCATTTTTGTTGTGCTTTATATGCTCTTTTTTTTCTCAACCTAAATGTTCGTTTGATTTCTAAATCAAATTGAGTAAAATCACCATACATCAGACTTTGTATACGAGATCCTGAGAAAGAAAGAGAAGAAACACTTTTTTTTTCTAATATATGATTATACTAATAAAACAATAAAAATATATTTATATATATTAAAGCTAACATAAATTAAAACTAATTAAATACAACAGTCTCCGACAACGGCGTCAAAAACTTGATCCATTTGATTTCTAGCAAGTGTACTATATCGTGAACAATTAATAAAGTGATGAAGTAAAATATCATTTCCACAAGGACTATATATTCAATATAGGATCAAATAATTCTAACTCTAATCGAATAGCAAGTTGTGTTTGAATAGTTTATACTAATTTAACTAATTTAACTAATGATTCTAGTGAGCAATTTAAGGAGCTTTTCTAAATTAAGATGAGATATTACTAAGACCTCAAATCCTCTAATTAATCCGTTTAAATGCAAATCAATAACATGACAATAAGTGCACATTCTTGTTGATCAATATTCATAAGTTAATTAAAAGCATCTTTGGATGTCAATTAAATCTATCTTTTCATGTAACATTCTTATATCTCTATGAAAGATACGAATATAAAAGTATACATTAAAATGCTAGAAAATGTATAGAAATCATGCAAAGCATAGCGGTATATCTCCAATATTTCTCTCGAAATTAATAAAATTCACAATCAATCCAATTAGTTGAACAATCATTAAATCCTATAACAATCATCCTAAAATAAACATATATCGGACGTCAAATTATCGAATTTATATTAAAACATCATAATAAGGGTTCATAAACGCCTTAGTAACAAGATTTCTAGCCTAGCATTGCAAAATTACAACAAATCATAATTAATTGGAAAAAAAATCTACAATATATTTTCTTATTGTCTCTCCAAAAATCAAGATTGAGGCTCCAATTTGTTGAAAACTTGTGATTGCCCTTTAGTTCTCACAAGAAAAAATGTATTGATCTCTCTTTGATGATGTTAATTGATGAAATTTGGTGAAATGAATATGAGAGATATCTCTAATGTATTGTGTTGTTAGATATTCGTAGGATTCGAAATTTGGTTGAAAATTATGTTCAAATTGGTTTTCAAAAGAATTCCAATCGGATAAGAAAAATTATCTTCACGTGCACATGTTTTTGTCTCTGCATAACTGTTAGTATTTTGATATAAATTTCTCTCATGCTATCCGATTGAGGCTATTCAAAGATCCCTAAAAATATAACTTAAAAAGATACAACTTTTTTGGAAGTGGAATGGTTCTAATTCGAACGTTTATTATGCTAAAAATGGGTCTTAGTTTTTGGCTAAAAATATGGAATATAATTTGTGCGATTAGAAATTGATTTGTGATAGTACTTTGATCATATTTTACTCCTCTTTGAGTTCTAATTACATCCAATTAACTCCTAAAAATCTTCAAGTATCGCCTTGTGGTTTGAATCAACTATTGAATATTTACGATTTGGTACCCGAACTTTGGATTTTGTCATTTTTCGCCTTTTCGCTCATTTAGTTAATTTCAAGTCTTCTCCAAATAAACGAAATATACATAGGATTAGAATATAATTTATCAAAAGAACAATGAAATATTAATATTTTAAAGCCCGAATAAGGGTATAAAATACATTTACCAATATGCCAAAATTACTAACTGCTGCTCAGAGACATAATATGTGCGAAGCAAAGACAACTTTCGTTATTTGATTGGAACTCTTTTGGAGTCTAATTTTGACCTGATTATTGTTTGTATTTGGTTAAGAAAAGTTAACAAATGTTGATTTTGTATCGATTTCGACCAAATATTCAGATAACTTTCGATGGTCAAATCACGCAAATGAATAGACTAACATGTTTTACTCGTCGAGTAGATGGTTGTAATATATTTGCAATCTCAAAATCAATTCTAGATGAATGAGAAATTATGGTCCAAAGATAGGAAGAAAAAATGGATTTATCGTTCAAATAGTAGAGAGTTCATTCCATTTTCAAGTTCATTGATTCTTCGGAGTTTGAAGTTCTTCTATTGTAGGGAGGATTCATTGTATCTTGAGTTACGATTGCGAAGGCTCTGTAAGCACCATTGCAGGGCAAAATCTTCTTAAAAACAAAGTGTTGAACACTTGTCTCAGGTTTTGTATACATTTCATTATTAAAATTTCTACAACTTTTATTTTATTCCAAGTTTTACTATTGTTTCTTGATTTCTTATGTTTCTAACCACGTACACAATATCTTCAACAAGTTTAAGATGAATTTTCGTTGTCATTTTGCTTGTTATAAATGATTCTATTCATCCCTTGGAATATGCAAAACATTGTTCCTTTCTTTTATTAACTGTGTTGAACTTATGTTCTTGATAATAGAAATGGATGCCGTTGGGACTACTTTGAGTAAAATAACAAATGGTACAACTAATGTGGTTTCGTTGATGGCTATACTGCTGCAAACTACTCCAAATCCACATGGACAAAATCAGATAAATACAACGGAGTTGATTTCAAGAGATAGCAACAAAAGATATTGTTCTATCTCACTATCTTGAATTTGGCAAGGTTCCTAACCGATGATCCTCCGTTGTACAAGAAGGAGAGAATAATAACATTTTAATTGTCACATTGGATGCTTGGAAGCACACGGATTTCCTATACAAGAATTATTTACTAAATGGAATGGACAAAACACTATATGATGTGTATAGTGTGTATCCTAAATGGATTGGACAACACACTATACGGTGTGTATATTGTGCTAAAATTTGCAAAAGAACTTTGGGATTCTTTACAGAAAAGGTATAAAACTGAGGACGCTGGCACAAAAAAATTCATCGTCGGAAAGTTCTATGATTACGTGATCATAGACTCCAAAACCTTCATCAGTTAAGTGCAAGAATTATATGTTCTTTTACATGATATACATGTCGAGAATATAAAATTAAGTGAATGATTCCAAGTTGCCGCTATCATCGAGAAATTCTCTCATTCATGGAGAGATTTCAAAAGCGATCTCAAGCACAAGCGCAATAAGATAACTTGAAGGAACTCATTGTCTGACTAAGGATAGAAGAATACAACAAAAATACTGAGAGGAAGTCTGTTGTTAAATTTGGGTAAGCAAAACCTAATTTGGTATAATCCAATTCAAAGATCAACAGAAAGCGCTAAGTCTTGAATGATGCACCAAAAAGATAAATTGCCAAGATGCTAAGAAATTCATAGGCAATTGCGACAAATGTAGAAAATCAGGACTTTGTTCAAGTGAATGTTGCAAATCTAACAAGAATGCATAAGCAAATGTGATCGAAGAAGAAGCATTATCTAATGGGATGTAAGATATGAAATTGTCAGTGGTTGTTTTTTAATGTAAAAATGTTGAAAATACAAGAGAGTGATCATTTGATACCGGTGTTACCCGCCACATTTGTGCCAACAAGGCGTTATTCTCAAATTACAAAGAAGTCAATGGAGAACAACTCTTCATGGGAAATTCTACAAGTTCCAAGGTTGAAGAACAAGCGAAAGTTACATTGAAAATGACTTACGATAAAAAGTTCATCGTTAACAATGTCCTACATGTATTGAACATTCACAATAAACTTATATTTGGGTCTCTGCTTAGCGAGAATGGCTTTAAATTGATTTTTGTATTCGTAAATTTGTACTCACTAAAAATGAATTGAATGTGGTAAAAGGATTTTTCTGTGATGGAATGTTCAAATGAATGTTTTTACTATTGTACCAAAACAAAACATCATCAATAAAAATTTAAATTTTACTTATATGCTTGAGTTATCTTGTTTATATCATAGTCGATTATGACATACAGATTTTAAATCTGTGTGTAAACTTATGAATCTAAATTTAATACCTTCGTTAAAATTTGATCCTAATCATAAATGCAGAATTCATATTGAAGTAAAATTTGCCAAAATATTATTTCATTCGGTTTGAAGGAACACTACACCCTTAGAATTAATACACAACAATATCTATGATTTCAAATTTATGTAAACTAAAGGTGGGAAGAAGTACTTTATTACGTTCATTGATGATTGCAGAAAATATTGTTAGACTTTGAAATTATCTAACATAATAAATTAATTAACTACTCTTTTAACGGAAAACGTAAAAACTAAGTTTGAAATTTTCTTTAAGAATTATTATTATTATTATTTGCATGCAGTTTGCTATATATAAAAAAAGCTACCATTGAATTTCCCATGAAAAAAAAAATCTACTTTTAGATAATAACTTGATATTAACATAATTTCAAAAGCATTTATAAAAGAAAAAAGAGTCGAGCAAATCCATGCATATGCCTATTTTATTATGTGAACAGTAGTAATGACACACTTTCCAAAAAGGATTGATGGTCTCCCTTGCATGAGCTACTTTAGAAGTAAGAAGGAGAATAATATGTTTTGACTGCCCATTTTCGCACGGTAAGTTTTAAAATAACCTCGTTTATATAGTTGTCAATGTCAAAATTTCACAAAACTTTAAGGAGAATATAGGGAACTTCTCATAGTAAAACATATCCAAAATTTGGCTTTCATCGGCAACATATGAGTTGTTAAACTATTTTCCAAAATCCCCCTAACAATAACTAAGACGAGGCTGTTTTCTTTTTTTTTTCTATCTCATATGGTAAGTGATAAAATAAATTCATTTGCATAGCTATTGACCTCAAAACTTCATGAAACCTTAATTTAAGATATGAAACTCCTTACAGTATGACATATACAAAAATAGGCTTCCGTCGGTGAAATTATGAAGTTCGACCCAAACTACACCTAGAAGGGGGTGATAGGCGAGCAATAGTGTGTCTTTCGAGCTAAGGCAAGGCGACAGGCTAGAGACGATGTTTATGTTTCTGTCGCTCGAGCTAAGTTACAGCAACAGTGTAAAGAAATTGTGGCGCCGTTTTTTCCTTCTTTCCATTGTCGAACCCTAGACCTAATCCAACTCAATTAATTGTATTTACAACTTTCTCTTTGACTTTTACAACACATTATATATAGTCATTTTTTTTCACAGACATTAAAAACCTAATAGTCAGCAACATATAGGGTATTAAAATATTTTTCAAAACCCCCACAGCATCTCATTTTAGAAGGTAGCCCAACGCAATTTACTTAAAAAGACATATAAAACTCTACAGACGTCGGATAAAGATGATTTCAACTTTATTCAATAGCTAATCCATTAGACTATCAATCCCCATTGGTTTAAGCCAAAAATTCCAAGTAACGATTAAGTCGTGAGTTTTTTAAGTCAAGGCAGTGACTGAAATTTTAAACAAATAGCAACATTAAATCACTAACATTTTTTTTTTGTAAACGGTGACTTCTAAGTTAATTCTATAACACATAACTACTTTTAAACATACCTTATTTCCCTTTCTTTTGAATTTTTTTTTTGAAACTAGTATACAAACATATATTTGAAGTGAATGATGATTTGATAATTGATCACGTGTACTTCCGGAATTGATAATTGATCACGTGATCAAGGTCATGCATATACTTCCTAAACATCGATATATGAAACACATTGTGAACTGCAGATAATTCAGGTGGCAAAGCCTATCGATAAGCGACATTTCCAACCATATCAAGTGTTTTAAAAGGTCCAACATAACGAGGTCGTAGTTTGCCTTTCTTGCTGAACCTAAGTACACCCTTTATAGGTGACACTTTTAGAAAAACTTTCTCTCCAACTTCAAATTCCAAGTCTTTTCTTCTAGTTTCAACATAGCATTTTTGTTTATCTTGCGCGGCCTTTATCCTAGTAAAGATTTTATCAATAGTTGCCTGAAAATTGTTATTATATGCAAATTCCACCAAAGTTAGATATGATTCCCAATTGCCTTGCAGGTCCAAAATACAAGCTCTTAGCATATCTTCTAAAGTTTGAATAGTCCTTTCAGACTAACCATCGGATCGAGGATGATACGCCGTACTAAAATTCAATTTTGTTCCCATCTTCATCTTTAATACCATTTTCCACCGTTGGTTGTAAAACATTGTCATCTGAAGTCACTGTTGATTCAAATCCCAACTGAGAGATAACATCACCAATCGTAGTCTCCCAATTATGGATATAGGCATTGTAAAAATCCTCAAAGTCAAGTTCCTTAGGTTCACTTTCCAAATTTGAGATAGTATATTTTCTTCTAAGGATTCGTATACCACAAAATCTAAGTAAGCTCAGATATCTATCTCTTGTTGGCTAACATGATTCCTTATCCTTGCATTTTATCTTCCCCTAGCCATCTGCCATCCACATTTTTAATTTCTAGCCCAATACATGTCTTTTAAGCAACATATTTTCTTTTTCAAATTACATTTATCCTTACATATAAGATGTACATAAAATAAAATGTAGAATGTATCGCAACATGGAAAACATAACTATGAATCATATCCATTCATAGCAAGAATTAGAACTTTATTTAGTTAAACATACCTGGGTCGTAGGATGAGGTACACTAAAGGATGCAAGGTGCCATGGAGTGCCTTAAATATTTCATTTTTCATATTTTCAATGTCCTACTTTGTATTCAATTTATTTTTTTTACAAAATACTCCAAGTCTACAGAATCGACTAAACTCATGCTCTGATACGATTCTGTAACGCACCCGCATGGACGGAACGTCACTCAAACAATTGTACCTTTGTTTTAGACTTTAAAATTATCTAACATAATAAATTAATTAATTACTCTTTTAAGAGAAGACATAAACATTAAGTTTAAAATTTTCTTTACGAATTATTATTTTTTACATGCAGTTTACTATATATAAAAAAA
>CAIGRL010164666.1:0-11623 GCA_903798325.1 Fraxinus xanthoxyloides | reverse complement strand
AAAAAAAAAAAAAAATGCATCAATAAATCAAAGTTAGGTGGCATCAAGGACATTCTTACCATGGAATGAAATCAAAGTTGCGTTAGTCCTTTATAGATTTTTTTTTCTTTTTCAGCCCTTGTTTGAGTCACATTATTTTTTTTATTCTCATTCTTCTACTCATTTTTAATCATACATTTTTCAATAAAATAATATTTATTTATTTTTTGATAGATAATCAGGAAAAATAAAATAATATTTTCCATCACATCAATAACTTTTCTTTCTTTTTCAACCACATATTCCACATTACATAAAAAAAAAATGCATACTTGGCTACAAAATGTGCACCAAACAGAGGCTCAATATATAACCGAAAAAGGGTCAATCATTTCACTAGATTTTATCCAATTGTTAAGTATCTATTTTATTGGCTACAGCCGAATGACTTCTCAAGCCGATTCTTGATTGTTTCGGTTCAACCTACAATTAGATCTAGTTTTCGAAATATTGATAAATACACGTTTTTCATCTTCAAAAGCTTCAACTTTTAAAAGAGATGAGATTACAATTAGAGTCATGCAAAAAAACCTAAATTCATGTCCACCACGCCATTACACATGAAAAAATTTCGTAGTCGAACATTTAAGAAAACTGAGAGAAAGCAAGGAAAGCAGGAAACGTCCCAGTTCTTAAAATAAAGTACCTGTGAGCATCCAGTAGTAAACCAAACCAGGACTCTCTATTCAGTCCTTGATTCTCCTTTACCTGTTTCCCACAAACAAAGGGTTCTGCACAAATATTTTGACCATATTCTATCATTTTAAGCAGATTATAATTTGATTACTGGGTGACTCTTCTCAAGTCCCACATGTAAATAACTATGCTTACAAACTACATACATTGGTAATGCACTGGACTATAACATGAAAATGTTCATTAAGCATCGATTCAGAAGTAGCACAACTTTTTCACAAATTCTACCAACTTATCCCCAAGGTCATATGCAACTAAGAACTACACAGCTTATCAATCTTGTGCAGTTGTTGTGCAGAATGAGTTCAAATACTCTAAAGCCTGAACTTATTCAGCATAACTAGTGCAAAAGATTGATTTTCCATTTTTTTCCAACTGCATGGAGGGATTGGAGATTGTGTCGCAAAAGAGTTGACATTTTTATTTTTGGCTACAATAATATCGAGACAATATTCTACATTTTATATTATCTAACAAAACGTTACATAATAAGTAGGTTCAGATTCCCCTATAGTTTCGAGAAAATTACATGCACTACAAAACTGAGCAAAATGGTAAATTATAGGGAACAATGGTAGTTTGAAAAGAAAACCTGTTTGCCAATCAACTCCCCATTGATGTCTATGGTTCATGGTTGCTTACAGGTTGAACTGTTATAGTACCTTCTGAAGACACCTCCTCTCCATCTGGCTGTTCGGAGTGAACAGGATCAGACAGCGTTTTGCTGGAATCACCACTTCCTGTCTGCTCTTCTACAGCAGGTGCCGTCTGGTTTGACTTGCGTTCCGCACATGCATCTTGGGGTTCCAAGCTTCCTTGATCAACAGAATTTTGCAAAGGGAGCAAGCTGTCACTGAAGCCTGGGTGTGTTGCAGGAAGTGGACCTGGTGCAACACGAGAAGAGATCAATTCGAGGACTCCAGGTGAAGGGGATAATCCTGCAGTCACTTTCTTGATTGTAGTTGTCCCAGAGGAAGATGATAGGCTTGTCATTTTCGGATTGAGAGAAGCTACATTGAGGTTTGGCTCAATCCTAGGGAATCCTGAAACCCCGTCACTCAAGTTTGGATGCAGAGGAAAGGCTGGCTCTGGAAGAACGGATGACGAGCAAACATGTTCTCCAGGGTGGCTATCTTGGCAGTTACTGGCAACCACTTGAGAGTCCTTATTGGCTAAATGTGATCTCCTCTTCTTCTTCTTCGTCTTCTTCAAACTGCATCGAGGATCCTGGGGACGGGGGGGAGGTAGTCCTGGGTCAATAAATGGGGGAATTTTGGAGGACTCTTCCCCGTACAAGACACGAACAGATTGTGCTATTGCAGACAGAGTCGGTGGCAACTCAGGTTCAGGAGTTTTACCAGGAGCATCTACTGCTTCTCGAAGCCAATGAGGAAGCTTTTCTTTTGGAGTACAAGTAGAAACCACTTCTTTTCCTTTAGATTGGGGAACCTTCAGGTCCCTGTTACAATTGGCAACGAGAAAAGAACCAGTATGTTCACTGCTACCCATGTTACCAAGGCAAGGCAATAAATCCAATCTAGTTGTATCCCTTCGTCTCTCCAGCTGCTGTACCTTAGAACTGTCTGAACAATTTAAACCAATAGAATGGAAACTACTAGATCCTGATGAGTTCAACAGAAATGGCGACTCTGCGATGCCTGAAGAAAGAACTAATCTATCAGAAGGTCCTGCAGAGGAGTCTCGGGACAACTTTGCTGGGAACTTATCCGAAATCCAAGTTTGAAGAGGCGGATCAGATGGTTTCAGATGTGGCAAACTAGCTGGCAGATCACCAAGACCCAATTGCATATCTGTAATGCGGGTGTGGAATTTCAGTGGCCCATCACATTTACTTCCGTGCGATCCCCGTGCCAGCATTCCATCAGAGCTAGTTCCAGGCAATGCATGAGCCATCATTCCATCAGAGATAGTTCCGTGCAATGCACGTGCCATCAGACCATCAGATATCCCAGAAAATAAGAGTGAACTCGAGGACTTTGGAGGCCTGAAAGAGTTTGGTCCCGGTAATCCTAACCCATCCACTATCTTAAGTTGTTCTACTTCCCATCTTGCTGACAAATCTTCAGCTGATTTGAACTTCGAAAACTTTAGCTTTGGGTCTCGTAGCATTGAATCCCACCTTCCCCTTCCATGTCTACGAACACCAATCCACAGATAATCAAGTTCATCCTCAGACCAGATATCTACCTTTGATTTCATTTTCAGCAGATTGCTGGAGCCAGGTCCAGTTCTCAGTATAATATTCTCAAGAACTTTCCGATGGTTTTCAGGGAATGCAAAAAATGAAGGTGGCACCTGATCTGAGCACAATCCTGGAGGCATCTGCTGTTCTTGTTGATTACAGTTGGGAAGATCAGGTGGAAATTTGATATTCGGCAATAACGGAATCTTAGGGAGTTCAGGAACAGAATTATTTCTGTCTGCAATACTAGATCCCAGCGATAGGCTTGAGAACAAGTCAGGAGTTGGATGGGGATAGTTTGTACTAGGAAATGAATATCTCAGAAGCTTCTCATCAAAAGGTAATTTGGGCAAGAGAGTCTTTTCTCGAAAACCAGGGAAATTAGCACCACAGTTTCCTAGATGCTCTGCCGAGCTTTTTCCTCTCAGAATATCCAGAGGATGCTGCAAATAAATGAGAATTAGTCAAATCAAATCATTGTGCACATAGCAGTGTGTGCGCGTGCGCGCGCGTGTGAGAGAGAGTGAGAGAGAGCATACTGGATTCAAGGGTAGATAATTATCAGGGATGTCACTTTTCTGTTGTGAAAGAGAAAAGCCTGAAGAAAGATCCGGAAATTTGAATCTGCCTGAGACTGCTTCGTTACCTTTAACTGTCATCTCATTTAACATGCTTGAACAAGTAGCAGGTAATGGGAACTCCAGCCCAAGTCCTTGTTTGTATTGTCTTTTATTTGGTCTTAAGAATTTCCGATGCAATGGCTCCAACTGGTTAGCATTTGGAGCATTTGGAGCACACAATCCTAAAACTGGCAGCAAGTTATACATCGAATTCATGGATGAGCTTGTGCCCTTTAAATGGTCATTTGACGGGGAAATGTCTGGAAAGCAATTAGACATAAGCTCCAAATCAATAGTTGATTTAAGCTCCGATATCTTGCCCAGCATCATGGTCGAGTCAGTCTTGCTATTTGATCCTACGGTTTGACTATGACTCTTATTTTCTAAGTTCGTGGTTGTAGCATTCTCTTCGACAGGCTGAGTTGATATGGTCATTTGATTACCTTCTTTAGCACGCAGAGGAGGGAGTTGAGGAAGTGACTCTAGTCTGAACAATCCGTTGATGGGAGTAGATGATACAGTTGCTTTCCTCTTTGTCAACCGTTCCTTTTGCCTAGCACGAAGCTTTGCACTGTAGAAAGAAAACACATTAATAGCATAGGTTGAGTCAACGATCTTGAGAAATTAAGTATGTGTAAATTGATAAGCTTTAATTTTATTACATTCTCATTTGTCCAGGCTCATTAGATGCATCCTTATGCCTTAATNACGGTTTGACTATGACTCTTATTTTCTAAGTTCGTGGTTGTAGCATTCTCTGCGACAGGCTGAGTTGATATGGTCATTTGATTACCTTCTTTAGCACGCAGAGGAGGGAGTTGAGGAAGTGACTCTAGTCTGAACAATCCGTTGATGGGAGTAGATGATACAGTTGCTTTCCTCTTTGTCAACCGTTCCTTTTGCCTAGCACGAAGCTTTGCACTGTAGAAAGAAAACACATTAATAGCATAGGTTGAGTCAACGATCTTGAGAAATTAAGTATGTGTAAATTGATAAGCTTTAATTTTATTACATTCTCATTTGTCCAGGCTCATTAGATGCATCCTTATGCCTTAATTACTTAATTTCCACTATCAAGAGCCACAATTGTACCGAATCAAATATTTTTGAAGCTATCACCCAATGATCTCTGGGTTACAGCCTTGTATTCTTATATACATTAGATGCATGATAACCATTCATATGATATTGCAATGAAATATTATATCTTAGATTTCTAAACATACTTTTAAGGAGATATAGTTCCAAAGGATTAAGGCCAATCAGCGAACGGAAGAATCAGGTCCTCTTGAGTATAAAACATAACTCGGACAAGAAAAAGTGTAAAATTCTCATGAATAAAAACTTACTATTTTGCTTTAAGAGCTCGTCCAGCCGGAGTGTACTCTCGCTCAGGCTCTGGTTCAAGCTCCAGTTCCCCTTCTGCAACACCCTGGTTCACCACACAATAACAACAATTGATAAGAGTCAGGCAGATTTAGCCTCTGATCAAAACTTCCAATTCAACTCATGAAAAATTAGACAGTTGTAACAAAATTTAATCAGGATGGAATCATTTACATTCTAACAGAAAAAGTACAAGGAAGGTGAACCCTAGACTGGTCTGTAATAGCAGATGGTGTTGGCAATTAAATGAAGAGAAAAGATACTTCTTTGTTCGATAAATGGGCAGTAAAAACTGAGATTATCAGCACACTCCAAATCATTGATAATGGGAACTGAAGATGCCCAGTGGGGTGAACATAATACAGGAAGTTAAAGCAAAGATACAGTAGACTGCAGACCGGGAGTTCCCTATTTATAATGCTTGGGTTCCGAAATGAAGGTTGAGACGATGATACTCATTGTCGATAGACAAATTCGCAAAACCAAAAAGGAAATGCAATTCACAACTTAGTCAATTTTTCATATTATGCCAAAGCATGGTTGGCAATATTGGACAGGATGCCCAAAAGGTGGCAACACAAATACAAACACAATATGGTAGAAGCTGCTGTATCATGTCCATGTTTACTTCGGGGGTTGTGCCTGGGGTTTAAAATATGATAAAATCATTGGAGATCAGGAACCTGTACAAGTCTGTGAAAATAATAAGTCAGGCATACAGAATTGTTTACAGATATTAGGCCCCTATGTGAACGTCATTCTTTAAAAGTCAATTTTTCCTTTACACATTTTCAACCACACATTCTTCCAATAAAATAATTTTGCACATAAATCAAAAAGTTTTCTCCACCTTCTAACCACACATTCTCCAAAAAAATCACTTTTTTTACAAAGTCCATTCTCAAGTAATGGGACTCAAACAAAGGGTAGGAATTTCAGCATATAAAGCGAAAATAAAAAATAAACATAATCTCCACTCCACTCCCAACACGCAACTACACGCGCACATATATATGGGGGTGTTTGTCACCCATTTTTTGGAGAATAGAATTTTTGGAATAGTGACTGATGGAAAAATGTGTGGTGGAAAAGTTATGAAAAGTTTTAGATTTGAGTGTAATATTATTTTATTGGGAGAACGTGTGGTTGAAATGAAAAAAGAGAAAAAAATGAGAATGAGATTGAGATGAGAATGGGGCCAAACAGGGGCTATATATATATATATATATATAGAGAGAGAGAGAGAGAGAGAGAGTTACTTCACTCAGTGTTCCACTTGGGTGTGCCACGTATGCTTCTCTGTAAGAAACAGCTTTTCTTTGACGTTTTCCCCGGCCAAGGGCTGCTTCCTCCTCACTTTGGTATTTCTTCCATCTACAAATCCAACAAGCAAATGATGTAAGAAAGATGCTTATGAAGTAACTTGTGAATGAGAAGTTTTTGTCTAACAAAGTGGAAAACTGATTTATGTAAACTTCCAATTTATATATATGCATGTATGTGTTTATGTGGATCCACATAATTTTCATTACAGATCAAAGAATACTTCACTCACTAAATAGGTGCATAATGTGTTGTTGGGACTATAAATTTTCCTTGTTCCTGTCTTACATGAAGCAGGAATTCTTCCACAATTTTGAATGCAGAATAGCCATTGCTTATCATTAAAAGATAGGCTCGTTAAACTACGTTCTAATAGGATTCTTTATCCTAGATTCAGGAAAATCGAACATATCAAAGCTGAGACATAAAAGATGTAAAGAAGGGATGTCAAAACAATGAGTAATGGAAGAGATGTTGTACAATTTAAGACTAAAATACTTGCCTAAATCGAAGAAGCCTGTCCCATTCATTTTCTTCATTGCTGCCAGCCAGATCATCATCTTTTTTATCAAAATCACTGGTGGCCACGGGAACAGATGGTGTTCCATCTTGTTCTTCTGTCGGTTCATCATTCCATTCTAGGGACTGAATTTGAAAAGCTTCATATTAGCTTCATGATGTCAATAAAATAGAAACTCTTTTCATATGAATATAAATGGTATACACATTCCAGAAAAGACACAAAATGCAAAATGGTGAAGTTTGATCGATTATTTAAAACTTGGACATGAGTTCAGTAAACAAGTGTCCATGAATCATCAATTCATTCAGGGTTCCATTAACATGACTATAAACTAGAAGATCTATGTTGTATTGTTCCAAACTCAACTAAAAGCATAGAAATTTCTTCAGAAAAGCATCAAATCTGGGTTTTGCTAAAGTTCGAAGGACTTGTGACCAATGAAGCTCCATGACAACCCAAATAGGAACATGTGAAATATTGGCAGAAACAAAGATTTTAGGTACCGCAACTAGGGTCATAAAATGGTAGAAGTAATACCTTCACCGAACCAAGCATATCGTTCTCTATTTCTGATTCAGCATTATCAGGTGAATCAGATGGGACGTTTGAGCGGTCTAGCAATTTTAAAATTGAAGTTTCATCCCACACAATCTTATTGCTACCATCTGCACATTTATCTTTGTATACATCCCCAAGGCCACCAGTTCTCCTCCTGGTGTTAGGCTCTGTAACTGCTTCATCTTTATTGTTTTGGTTTTCTCCCTCTTTTTCTGGTATGGAAGAAGAATCCCCGAAAAGTTCTTCAGTTCCCCATTTTAGGATGTCTTCCACCTCCTTTTGCGACCCAGACTTGTTCACAAAAAGTTGATCAAGCATCAATTTCTTCTTCGCAAGTTGTAAGATGCGTTCTTCAACACTAGCACGGACAACAAGCCTGTACACCAGTAATCGGTTTGATTGTCCAATTCGATGGGCCCGGTTCATGGCTTGGATGTCTGCATGTGGGTTGAAGTCAGAATCATAGATGATGACTGTGTCAGCAGTTGCCAAGTTGATGCCAAGGCCACAAGAACGTGTAGATAGAAGGAATATAAATCGACTCTTGTCTTGGTTAAAACGAGTTATTGCTGCTTGTCGATCTGCCACAGAGACAGAGCCATCAACTCGCTCGTATGTCTTTACCCCAAATTCGATAGACACATAATCCTCAAGGATGTCAAGTAACTTGGTCATTTGTGAAAAGATGAGGACTCTATGACCTTCTTTATGTAACACCTTGAGCATAGAATGCAGCAAAGTCAGCTTGGCTGAAGCTTTTATTCGCATTTCATGAAGGAAATTCACCGATCCAGATTCAGGTTCAGTGCCAGGTATAAGATAAGGATGATTGCAAATCTTTCGTAACTGCATCACAATATTTAGCATCGACTGCTGCGGAACCCCTTTCCCTATGTTGCGTAAGACCTGATAATTCTTTGTTAACATGGCACGATAATATTCTGCCTGAATACTTGACAACTCAACAGGAACCACTCGTTCAGTCTTTGGGGGAATATTCTTCATCGCATCCCTTTTAAGCCTACGAAGCATATGTGGGGCTACAAGTTTCTTCAGTTCCTCTACCTTTTTGGCAGTTGTTAGATCATTAAATTTCTCCTCAAATGAAAAGAGGGAAGGAAATGAAGCTGGCTGCAGAAAGTTTAGCAGATTATACATCTCCCCTATATTGTTCTGAAGAGGAGTACCAGTCAACAGTACCCTATGTTGGAATGAGAAAGTGTTTAGCAAGCCAAAAAGCTTACTGCTAGAGTTTTTCAGACGGTGCCCCTCATCAACCACAAGAACTTCCCAAGGAACTCCACGTAGATGAGAGGAATCGGCAAGAACCATTTCATAGGTAGTCAAAAGAACATTGAACTTATAACCTGATGTTTTCTTATTCAACCCACTAGGATCAGATGCATGCCATTCATACTGGCGAATTATGGTTCTAGCCCTCATGTTCCCATGATATTCCACCACGTTGAGGTTAGGAGCCCATAGAGCAAACTCACCCATCCAGTTGGGCATTGTGGATAGAGGAACCAAAACCAGACAAGGGAGAGTAGCTTTAAATTCAAAATATAATGATGATAAAAAAGCACAAGCTGATACTGTTTTTCCGAGCCCCATTTCATCAGCAAGTATCACATTTCTTGATTTATGCCAGCTTTTGCGCAACCAATTTAATGCTTCCAGCTGATGTGGAAACAAAGAACCCCCGGCTAGCTCTTTAGGCTGTTCAGTGAGAGTAATTACCTCACTTTGTAGGAAGTTGCCTTTCCTCCATGTTGAATCATGTTTTTCAGAATCATTATCCAGCGTTTGGCATTCAAATTTAAAGAATAAATCAACCAAGTGAAGCGACTTTGCAATTACAGGTTCACTGGTTCTTTCCCAAGTGCATTCATCATAAGGAAGACCAGTCCATTTTACATATACTTCAGTTGAACCACCTACAGAGGGCCGAGTAGCAATCACTCGCTGAGGCAGCTTCCACTGTTCCTGGCAAAGATTTATAGTCAACGTCCCATACTTTGCCTTGTAATTCTCCAGTTTCCGTTTTGCCAGAACTTTCAGATCAGATTCAGAAATCCAACCGTTGTGGATGTGAGATTTCCCAACCCACTTGACCAAAAACTCAAATGAGACAGTCAATCCATTGGAGAATCCAGATTCAACCAAGTGGGACTTAGTAAATTTCTTTTTAGGAGCACACATTGTTGTCATCTTAATATCACCATCCTTTGAGTTTCCATTCTCATCAGAAATGTGAGTTTGAAAGTCGTTTAAGACATCATGACTGTCTAAGTCAAAATCAATCTTCCTGCCTCCAGATATTATCTCGGCAGTCTTTGCTGCACTTTCTGCACTTGAAATATTTTCATCTTGATTTTTATTATTCAACACATTAGAACCTTCAATGTCACTCCTCAAAGGATCCTTGAAATTTCGGTGTTTACATTCTTTGGTTGAAGATCTTCTGTATACTTGTAGCTTACCTTCATTCATGTTATCTGTTACATTCTTGCTCCCATCAAAACAGCTAGCAATGTTCTGACAACCCATGGCGCAGTTTCCTTTGCCTATCCCAGGCATTTCAGAGCTGGGACTTTTCCCAGACAGTTTATTTAGATCTTCTGCAACTATGGGATCTTCCAAAGGAAGTTCATCCACATCCATCATGAGAACGTTGCAAGCAGAATTTACATTATCACTTTTCACACGACAACCCATAACCCGATCGACCTGTTATTTTAAAAAAGAACTAGTAAAGACAGAAAATTGCATGGTTACTGGTCATACAAAGAAAAAGAGTTCACTATAACACTAGGTGTTTACTGAACATCATTCTTTGCAAGAAATCCTAGCCAACATTTGTACCTGCTGAACTTCAGCAGCATTTTCTTCACATGTCAAGGACTCAGCTGCAATTTTTGCTGCTTCACATGATTCATGTGATCCACAAGCTGCTTCCTTGGAAATCATCTGCATCAAATGAGTTCATATTATGGAAACAGTAATAGGAAAAAGAGAAACAAAGATGAGACAGAACTATTTCAATGCTTAAATGGATAGAAAAGAATAGGCACATATCCACTCAGTATAGAAGACCCTCACCACAATAGAAATATATTTAGAGTTACAATAGCAAAATGAGAGCAAGGGAAACAAATGTAGAGTAACCCCATGAAGTGATACCATATGGTCCATACATCTTTACTGAGTAGAAATATGTATCCTAGATTACAATGAGAAGAGTTACAGAAGATCCTCTTCTTGTCCTCCATATATTAAGGAGCATCTCAGAACTCTCCATAATGTTAGCAGAAGTCTAGAATGACTGAATCTCTCCTTTCATGTCTTACAAACATCAGGGAGAGAACTGAAGCACCTCATCAGATTACCAGAAATTTACAAGAAAATAATATGGGACACGGTACACTGGTATTCATAAGGCGATTTAAAATTTAAAAGTAATGATATTTTCGCTCATAAGCAAATTAAAAGTATTTGATATTAAAGTTACGGTTTTTAAACATTTGATAAGATCTAGCAAAAAGGAAAATATCTTTAACTTGAATAAGCACCAAAAGAGAACACAAAATAAAAGGCAGGAATATTGACCTCATTTTTTAGTTGGTTATCAACATCCGGCTTTACGGGAGTTACACAATCCCCATGGCAAAATATCTTACGTTTTCCCTTTGATTTAGAAATTCCTGGACATGCAGCTTTTGCTTTGGACACAACTTTTCCTGAAGAATCTGTAGTAGATTTTCCCTTGTCACTCTTGCACTTTTTCTCATCACTGACAGAATAAACCTCATGCTTTCTTTTCCTGCGTATCCGGGTGGCAGTTTCCTTTGCAATGACAGGTCCATTTCCAGGAGATTCTTTTCTAGGAGATGCTTCACGCTTTTTCTCAGAAGCTTTCTCATCCATAGCTGAATTTCTTTTCTTTGAAGAAGACATTTCCTTAACAGAAGTAGCTAAGTTCTCTACTGGTATGTGAGCAAGAGAGACCTCCAGCTTCCTATCAACACCAGCATGTGATGAACTACCCTCCACAGAACCATCCTGCACAAGATGACCTGGTTCATTAATGCAAAATTCGTCATTGGAGGAACGGTCAAACTTTTCAACCATTTCTCCTTGACAAGGCAAGGACAAGTTTTCTTTGTCTGAGGAGTTCTTCTTTCCAGAAATGGGGCCTTCAAATGTCTCCGATACCTTGTTAGTTTCAGATGATTCATTTTCAGCTTTTGATCTTCGAATGATAATTTTTGTCCG
>CAIGRL010164646.1:0-11178 GCA_903798325.1 Fraxinus xanthoxyloides | reverse complement strand
AAACCCTTTTTATAGTCTTTAGCTCTACTTTGACAATGGACTTCTGGGCATCTAAAGACGGCTTTGGATGCCTTGCCCATTTTTCTTTGTTTGGGTTTGGTCCACGCTTCATTGGATCTCCAAAACTCAACATTACCCATTTCCATATAATAGGGCTTGTATATATTCCATCCAATTTAAATTCTATTATGAAGATTTCTACTTCCTTATCGGGTTTAATCACAAAATCAATATCTTAACAATCAAATAAGTCCGAAGAATGTAAGTTGATTTTCTCATCATTGATTGCCGCACCCCTGTATAGCTCATTTGTGATTAATTTATCATTCTCTTCAAGTTCTTCTTCAATAGTTGACTCATTTTCGAATTGAATGACCGGTTCGCCATCGAACTCCACGAGCAATGGAAAGTCTTTCCTACTAACTCTGTCAAGTGGATTATACCCCCATTTTTAAAATCCATCCCAATATTCGTAATGTCCCACAAGCATGTCATCTACATCCAATTTGGGAAGTCCATGGTAATACTTTTCAAGTACCTTCTCGTTCAAAAATAGAGGACCATCTCCCTGAAAATTTGATGTTCTCATCCCAATTGTTGGGTACTTAATCTCCCACGAGCATGTAACTATCATCGAAATTGTCTAGTGCTTATTTTCTACATTTCAAATATTGCATAAACCAAAGAAGTTTCAACATTGAAGAATCGATGTACGAATACAAGATTGCTCTGTACAATGCATCGCTTGACAAATTTCACATCTTGGACCTCCAAGCATATTTCCACAGTCAATATAGAGATTAGACATAACAATCACTTTGTTAGTTTACCAAGATTGAAATAATGCAACTATAGCTAAAAAGTACAAGATAGATTAACAATACGTGGGTTAGCCAACATATATAGAAATTAAAGAAATTAAAAAAGATAAAAAGAATTGTTAAAACGAAAATTAATTAAAGTGGTAATCAAAATAAAAACATTCCCTGGTAACGGCGCCGAAAACTTGTTCGCTAAACTTTTTGAGTTCTGGTTGTCGGTCTATCAACTAATGTTTACTTTTGATTATACAACTTTAGTCAATTAAATTTTAACAATAAAAACAAACACACAATAAAATTTGATGGTTGAAAATAAGGAAATTTAACTAAAATCTACAAAATAAGAAAACATAAATACTCAGAAACTTTGGAGGAAAATGTGGTTGAGATTCATGGTTTCGCTTAACTGTCACCTAATTAATTTCTCCACAAGTCAATTAACAAATTACTCATTTACAATGTTAGACTCGATTTTCCAATTTTAGTTAATTACTTATCTCGAGCAAAATTAACCCTAATTAATTGGTTTAACCTACTATATCTCTATGTCGATTAAAACCAAACAATCGCATTAAATCTTAGTGAAAATAGCTCAATGAATCACCTAAGATTAGGGGTATATCTTTATTCCCTATACAAACTTAGAGTACTTACTATTTGGTTTAAAATGTCCAATATTCTCTCAAACGATGTACAAATCACTAAGCTCAATTATTTAATGGCCAAATAAATGAAAGACATTCAACACAATAATACATACACATGAAAATAAGTATTTTAACATTAAAAGGCAAATATTAAAATTAATTAAAGTTAGGTTAAGTTACTACCATAAATATCAATACAAATAACTAGCCAATTTTATACAAATGATAAAAATGAGAATATTTATAACAATACATTACAACTATGACAAAATAACTGAGAAAATACAAAGTTATAGATAAAATCATTTTTTGAAGCTTGGCATTGATTTATCGAGATATTTCTCCAAATTCTTGAATGTATTCTCCATGTGCTCTTGATTTGTATCCCAAAAATACTAAGATATAAGAAAGGAAAAGAAAAGAATGAAAAGAAATATATAAGAAAAGAACCAGCTAGAGAGAGAGGAAAGACGGACACAGGCTGCTGGGTTTTAATAACCATGTTCATAAATCGCAGCTTTGGTCCCCAAAGATTCGGGCAAATGGTAAAAAGATCCCCAAAATCTTAAAAGTGGGGCCTAGGCGCTGCTACACTGTGCCTAGGCGCCAAGTTTCTATCCAAAAAAAAAACAAAAATCATAAATTATTAGCCTTAATTTTGCAACCAAGTCCCATACATAAATGCATGTCAGGTCCCTCAACTTTGATCTTGTATAATTTTGTCCTTAGATTTTGACTTTCATATTAATTATGTCCTTCATAAACTGCATCTAAGATCCTTCAACTTTTTGCTCTGTTCACTTTGGTCATCACATTCACAATTTTAGTCCATTTTTTTTACTTTTGTCTTGTTCTCTTTACTTTGTGTGATTTTTACCTACTAACGTCATAATTACATAGTTGTGAATAGAAACTCGGTCATTTTAAGTATTAAATAAGTGTGCAAAAATGCACTTATTAGTATTTTGCATTTATTAGTAGCTTCCTTAGAAAGTTCTTAGAAGCAAAAGTCCTACCAAACGGACTATTAATGTTTTATTAAAAAATAAGGAAAAATGTAAATATTAAAGTTTTATCCAGAGGTCCTGTAGAAATGCTCTTCTCGAGAAGCTCCAAATTTGAGATTCTCTAAAACAAAGTAAAAAAGAAAAAAGGAAAAAAAATTGTTTTTTCCATCAATAAGCACTTGTTTGACCATGAGTGTATCTTTTTGCAAATGGGAATTGTCTCCAAGTAGAGCTTCTATACTCGACACACACACACACACTCACTTTAACTAAAGATAGTTTCATTTTATGAAAACAGATATAACTTATCTAAATTCATCCTCGAGTTCGAATTCAAAGCATTACTTTTAGTGAACATCGATATGCATAGTTAAGATAAAAATTGACTCTTAGAAAAAAGTTCAAATTAATGAATTTATTAATTAAGTTGGAAATAAGTAAATTAGCCACACATAATATTGAAAGTTACGTTCAATAACTATCATTTTTACGTCTAAAGAATCCAAATATGTTTGAATGTAAAAAATAACTTAAAAGGGGAAATTTTACTTGTCTTTAGCTTACCCATCATGCTTGGTGTTATGTTTGTGACTCAAATTCCATGTGTTTTGACAGTTTGATTTATGGAGAAAGACTAAATAATTTTTGTTTGGAAGTCCAAAATGATAAGTGATCAAATTTTATCATGGATTGAAAATTTGATTGGTTTTGGGATGGATGAAAGTGTTTTGGAAACATTGGGTCACAAAACGTAGCGCAAGGAGTGCAAAAAAGGGATAGAATGATGGCACTTGACGGAAGAAAAGGAACTCCTAGTTGATTTTGACTGCGCTTTTTGTGTTCTACTTTATCCGTAATTTCAAGATTTAACTCTAATATATACTCCATGTGGTGTAGGCTCTTCATAAACTCAATATAAAAATTATATCATTGTTGTATACATTAAAAATGCGAGACAATTGTTTAGATTTAGATTCAAAGTATCAAATCTTGTAAATACAATTTTAGTTTCTTGGTATATGAAATTCTCCTCTTCTTCGACATAAATCTTGTGTTCTTGTGTGATCCATTATCTTTTATATTGTTTATATTATGTTCGTCTTTAATTTGGTTCGTTTCACAACAATTGGTATCAAAGGGATTTTGATATCTTGTCTATTTCTAACAAATTAGTATCAGAGCTATGTTTTTTTGGCAATTGTTTGGGAGGTTCAACTTGATTATTAAAGCGAGATTTGAATAAGGTCAATTGTTTTAGGGACGGCAACTATGAGATTTGAGATTTCGCTTTTGGATAGCAACATTAGATTTTCTATGTGCAAAGAAAGATGCGAACAGTTCTTGCTCAATTGGACTTGGATAATACTTTGTTGGGGGTGGACAGAATGCTCTCAACAATGACTGAGGAGGAGAAGCAACACAAGTATCGGAAAGCCCTATTATTGATACATCTTCATCTTTCTAATCAAATTCTCCATGACGTACTAAAGGAGAAAAGTTCTGGTAGGTTGTGGTTGAAATTAAAGTAGCTTTGTATGACTTTGACCAGTAAGTTACACTTGAAGCACCGTTTGTATACTCTTTCTTTGATAGAAGGTTGATCTTTGAAAGATCATCTATCCGTATTCGAGAAAATCGTCGCTAATTTGAAGACCATGGAGGTCAAGTATGATGAAGTAAATTTAGGGCTAATATTGTTATATTCAATCTGGGGATTGATTTTCTTCATATAAACTAGTTACAAGGGGTTTCGTGATGACAAAAAAAATAATGAGCCTTATAAAATAGTTATGATTGGTAAAGTCAAAATCAAGAAATTTGATGGGGCGGTTAGAACACTTGGTCAGTTCGTCATGTTCGTGGTGTAAGCGGGAATTTAATCTCTTTGAGTACTCTTAATTCAAAAGGGTACATATATATAGGTGGAAGCGGAGTTCTAAAAACAACAAGGGTGTCTGGGTTGTGTTAATGAGGCAGAGAAAACCCCGATTATATGTGTTACAAGGTTTGGCCGTCATGTGGATGCTGTTGCAGCATATGGTTCAATAAGCAATAATTCGGGTATGGTTTTGATTGAGTTGTTCGTGGTGATTCAAACAATAATATTGGGAAATCTTTCTATATCTCAGATGGAACTAGTTGTGATCTTGTTGATTTTGAGTACGTTTGGCAACTTAGGTAGAGTTGGTGTGCTCGTAGAAATTCGAGCAAGTTTGGTGACTCGATTGAAGTTGGAAGTGAATTGAATGATTCAAACAAGGTTGACGTGCAAGGTAGTTCTGCTGGTAAGTAGAGTTTGGATTTAATTCATAGTTGCTGAGTATGCTCAGCATGGACATGGTGTGCTGGAAAGGGGGCATAGTAGAAGAATTGGATAATAACCTTGAAGAGTGAAGACTTAATTCCTTATATAAAAGTTGTGTCAATGTAGAGTTTGTTATTTTGTGACTTAGATTATATATGATTTGGAAGTTTGATTCATGGAGAAAGTCTAGATAATTTTTGTTTGAAAGTTTGAATGGATAAGTGATCAAATTTTATTGTGAATTGGGAGTTTGATTAGGAAAAAACTTTGGGATGGATGAAAAAGTGCTTTGGAAGCATTAGTCCAAAACGGGACGCCAAGCTTCGGGTCGTAGAGCCTAGGCATCGGGAGTGCAAAAGGGGTGTCAGGGTGCATCAGTGCTGGGCCTTCGACAGTGTCGCCACGGCGTCACCTAGATGGGAGGAAAGGGACTCCTAGTTAATTATGACCGCGTTTTTGTGTTCTACTTTATCCATAATATCAAGATTTGGTTCCTACTCCATGTGGTGTTGGCTCTTAATTGACTCAACATAACAATTAGATCATTGTTGTATACATTAGAAACTTGAAAAAGTTGTTTGGATTTATATTGAGAGTATCATATGTGGTAATTACAATTTTAGTTTCTTAGTATATAAAATTCTCCTCTTTCCACATAAATCTTGTACTCTTGTTTGATCCAATATCTTTCATATTGCTCGCATTGTTGTTGTTTTTAATTTGATTTGTTTCACAACATTTGGTATCAGAGCGATTCTAATATCTTATTTATTTCTAACACTTAAGTGTAATTTTCACTCCCACTTACATCCCATAAATGACATTAGTTAGCAGTTGAGACGTGTTTGGAGCCATGATATAAAGATTCAAATTGAATATGTATGTACTAATGTGAATGAGTTGGGGGACATACAAACATCAAGGACATCTACTATTTTAATTTTTCGGTTCACTCCAAAACTTTCTGCCAAAGAGGACAGTAAAAAGGGCTAAAATTTAATTATTGTCAACCAGAAAAAAGTAACATGTTGTACGAGATCCAATAAACACGCTCATAAATGTATCCACTTGTTATAATTTTAACTGAAAAGTTATTTTGCTACATTAATGTATTAGCCTTCGGTCACGTTAGGTATGTATATGTCATGATAGGATTTCAATCAAGTCTAAAAATAAATAATTACTTCCCGTTAGCAAGTTGCATCAGTGATCCAACCACAATTGTTAGGTAAATCAGGTCTGGAAATTACGATAAATGAGTTTAATTGACTTACTTCTTATGCGGATTAATTAGAAGATAAAATCTTAAGTCCATTGGAAAAGAGGAAAAATAAGAAAAAATCAATGAAAATGCTCATAACTTTCAGTTCGAGTGTCAATTTACGTGAACGAGAACATTCTGGAAGTGTGTTTCGATTTTGCACATTTTTGCTGGGTCAAATTTTCAGGGCCAAATTATGTGGCTTAGTGGTCCGTTTTGACATTTTTCTATTTTTAGTTAGTTTAAGTATAATTTTGTCATTTAATTAGTTTTTGAGTTTTATTTGGATTTATCTACAGATTTTGATTTGATTAGGATTTGTTTTGAGTCTTTAAATATGTGTTAAGGGTTTTAAAACTCTATAGTCATTTTTTATTAATAATATTTCAATTTTTCCGTAATTTTGAAAATCTCAATATTTCTCACGTTCATTCGAACGAAATTCGGGCAATACCCCGTCGTTTGTTACGAACAAGATCATTTTATTATTGTTCACGTTTCCATCCTACGTCAACTTCCACGCATGATTGACACAATAAGCGTCCTAAGAAAATAAAGATTGATCAAATTTCTAGAAAGTTTTGATTAATAAAATCGCATTCTTAACAAGTTGTCTCGACAAAAGATTACTCGGTCGGAACACATACTGGTCTACACTACATGCATTTAGCACACTTACCCACTCCCTTACATGCTTAGCAAATGTTCCTCACTTTTTTTTTTTTTTTTGAATACCATTCATTGATAGGGGACACAAATTAATCATGATTTGCTCACAACTAATTACAGTCTTTGTTCAAATTGGAGCCCACTATGTAATGACTTATTACTTTTCCACAATCCAATTTAACAAGCAAAGTTAAAAGTGAAGGCAAATTTTGGTCATATCACGCTCATACTGCCCATTCCATGCTTTTTCCGGCGAATCTTTGACAAACATATGAGGTGGAAAATTACTTGGATATCGAGTCCCTTTTTTTCATCATTTTTACCAACTGCCAAACAACAGCCCCCTTTTTTTTTTTGACGGACTTTTTGTTCTGAATTTGGGACCTTGTTGGCACAAGAAAATAAGAAACTTTGGAAAAGATTTGAGTCATGTGACAATAATGGCCAAATAACAAGAACACTGGCTAGTGTAAAGGGTGTATATATATATATATATACACACACACAGACTTACACATACATACATACATACATACATATAAAACAAGGAATAAAAATCGCCCCGGTGGCACATCCCAATTGGCAAAGGAAAGCGTTCTTAGTTGCTGACGGTTCAAAGGTCGCATGTTCGATTCGTGGGGTTGTCGGAAGACAGACTCTCTCTTGAAAGACAAGATTTATTGTGGAAGACATGAACTCTCCTAGAAGGCAAGGTGTCTCGCTCGGCACTTTGGCAGATCGGTGGGGGAGGGGGGGGGCTCTTGGACCCTGACCAGTTTGAGGCACATCCCGCGGTTTATCTGGTCTATGTCTTGAGAGGTCAAAGTGTAGGCTCTAGGATAAAGTGGACAGCAATAAATGATTTTAGGAAAGAAAAGCGAATTAAGAAAAAGATTACAAAAATCATATATTTATATTCAGGAGTAATGTAGCATTCGCATGCTAGAAGAAGAAAAAAAAAGTATTAATATTGCAAACAATTATTTAAAAAAGGTTAAGTTTCACATTTATAATTGAATTTCCTCAAACCTCTCTATCATTGAAGTTCACAATTTTTTCGAATTGTCAAGAAATTTATCAAAATATTATTTCATTCATTACTCATTGTTTAAAAGCTAACAAACTTGATGAATATGGGAATGATTAATGGGATAACATTTGTCACGGTCGGTTCAAGATATTTATGCCGAGGAACCCCGTGGGCCCACAAGCAGCGTGATTAGAGAAATCTTGTAACCATAGTAGGATTTCTGAAAGGGACTTCTGCATGATTCAATACAATGCTAACGCACCCCCCATGTCTCATGTGTACACAAATCAAAAAATGAAGTAACACACACACACACACTGGCAGTATCCCATCCATTTCAGCTTGCATGTGTGCATAGTGCATTGGTTAATGCGAACAAATTTAAAGAACAAAAATGAAATAGCAGACAAAAAAACAGAGGCAGACAGTGATAACACAGTGTTAATAATTCTCTGTCAGCAAAGACCTAACAAGACAATTGCAAGTCTGTGGCTGTGGCCGTGCGCGTGTAGACGGGGACCGACCCAACACTCAGCGAGTCCCGCGATCGTCCGTGCTGAATTTCTGAGGAACTTTTTTTTTTTCTCACATTAGATAAATTTTTTATCTTATATAACTGTTATTTCATTTCATTTTCAAACGCCCCCTTCAATTGAGTTGGTTAAAACTTGCAATTCTTATGAGATGTTTCTGGTTCAATTCCCTAGCTTACAATTCATATATTTTTAATTATTCAATTTTTACCAAAATTAATGGCAATGGGGAGGGGAGTCGAATCCATGACAATCCTTAAAAATTATTGAAAGTCTTATCATTAGGACACTTGTTGAGTTTGATATTATTGTTAACATAATAATATATATTAAGTTTTAAATATTAATAAGCAACCTCACGCTTACGATCGTTGATTATCAACATTGATCGATTAACGTCCGTTCGGATTGAACTTCAATAACGGGTCAGCCCTGCGTGTAGAACAAATTTTGTTGAAGTGCCTTGAGATTCCGGTCAGCGACGAGATGGGAATTAATGTTTTGGTAAGAAATTGACAACCTTTTGGGATTTGACTATCAAATTTGATGTATATTAGTAGCCATTTCCTGTTCTAGTCAAATCTCAGGATATATTTAGGTACTCAATGAAGAAATTTATTAGAATAAATTCTAAATGTACATTGGTTTTCTTCACAGAATTTTTGCAGATGACAGCATCTGTGTTGTTCTTTTTTTATTATTATTATTATTTTTTATTATTTTTATTTTTTGTCATCCTTCAACCAAAAACTGTCAAATATCCCCGTGAACCAAATTTTGTAGCATAGCAAGTTTCAATTTATTAAGGTATCGACAAATTTATTTTGGATTAAAAAGTTTAAATGTTTAGGAAGAAGCTAAAACTTTTATTGAAATTCAGAATAATGCTAATTGTACAATTTATTTGTAAAATTATAGATGACAACATTTGTTGACATCTTCAAATCTATTCATTTTTAATTGTCAAAAACTATTTTTAAAATAATTGATATGGATTTTGCCATCTCCAACATTGTCAACAATGTTTGTCAATTAACATTTTATAAATATCTTAATTCTTACAATCCGGTTACATGTATATCATGTTTGACATCAAGTTTGTCATCATATGAGTTGACATGTCTTTTTATATTGATTTTAACAATAATTTTTTCAATCAATGACTAAATTTTTGACACATACGCCGGATGTCAAAGATGGTGTCAACCATAAGTGCACAAGAAGCACAATACTAATTCTTAAATTTATGTCTTGAACACGTCTAAGCATGTCATCTCATTTCAATAAGAGGATAGTTAATAGGTTGGGTAATTTACCTATAGTATTTCCTTCGAACAAAATGTCATTCTTATTTTTTATGAAATTTCTCACGAAAATAAATTCAATGCAAATTTGCTTAAGATTTAAAAAAAATTAAATTGTTATATTAATTTATTATTCTTGTGAATTTAAAATATTAAAATTTACGCTGAACAATATAGAACTAAAAGTAAATTGATTTCAATTCTTCATTTCATAGGTTCAAACCATAAAAAATTTACAATAGTCACTACCAACTTGCATTCAACCAAAAACTTTTTAACATGCTTCAAATTGTATCCCTTGAAAAAATAACAAAAATATAGTTGATGGGCCAACTACTATAGACATTAGCTAGACCGACCCTTGAAAATCATTGTGAAAATTTAACAAGAAGATTAAGGAGTCCGCCTTCCCTTTATCTTACTCATGATCATTTTTTTTTAACTATATACTCTTCATTTCAATTTCTTGCCTTTTTTCTTCCATTTGTTGTTCAAACTCTATGCGTTCTTGCTTCACCTCTTCTATCTCTCGACGCATATCCTTTTTTTTCCTTTGTTAGTTCATCGATCTTCTCGGAAGTGTTACGAAGATGCTCTTTTAAACTAACATCTCCATCATCGTGCTCCATTGATGGAACAAACTTAGATCTAGAGGATCTACTTACAACCGAGAGGAAAGTACCAAGACCATACAAACAGCCGCCTTTACTTGGGCTTTACATTGCTTCACACCACAATTCAATATCAATATCGGGTTGTAATAACAGCTCTGAACCATGCTTTACCTCCATAGAAAGCTCATACTTTTCCTGCAAAAATAAATGTCATAATCTACTATATATGAAACATGTAATACCAATATATTTTATATGTACTTACATAAACAAGTCACGATTTATTATCAATATATTCTTCTTCTCCCTTGTTACGCGTATGTACATGTTTGAACAGCTTATAGGAAATCATACATTCACTAATTCATATATTAAACAACTAAAGTAGGCAAAAACGTACACATTTAATTATTTGTGTATCAAAATCATTCAAAAAGAGATACCATCTTATGTCCATGCGTGACAATTGTTATCTAATTGAGTGTGTGCTTAATCACAGTTTCTAAATTATGCGTTAGCCGATTATCATGTCCAGCTTTGCACTTCTTCTTCCATTCATCATTATTCCATTTTTTCTACAAGCTCGTTTCAATGCTGAAAGTTTAACTACTGTGGTCCATGCCCCTTTCAATCATCCACATCTCAAGAACCACTATACTTCTTTACATCTTCTCTACCCTCACAAAATATGTCCCTAAATTGAACATTCAAGGCAGCTAACCATACTGCCTTCTCCTCATCTTACTTCTCTACATGCAAATGTTTTTATTTTAATACAATAACAAGAATTACATGAGAAATAAATCAATGACAAGAAACATAGATATGTGAATTTTTCATAAGTTCTTTTATTTAAACTTGCATTTTCCGTGTCTTTATATGGAAAAACATTCTCAAAGAATAATGTTTTTCTCGATTCAATAATGGTTCTTTCATGTACATCTTGAATTTCAAATTTATGTTCAAGGAAACGATATGCACTACTAT
>CAIGRL010164633.1:0-14581 GCA_903798325.1 Fraxinus xanthoxyloides | reverse complement strand
TCGGTTGTTGGCTACTTTTTGTTTGGATTATTTCCCTGGCTCCCAGTATTAGGCCTGCATTCCCGTATACTGTTTTCATATAATACTCTACTTTTATGATAACTCTTTCAGATTTCATTTTGGTACTAGAATGTATGGAATTATTTCTGGCAATCCATAATAACCAGAATATAAGAAGGGGGATGATAAATTGTTCAAAACCTGGTTTACAACCTCTGCCAGAAAACCTCCAAAATAATGGGTTTAGTGAAGGAAGGGGACAGCAACGATACCTGGTATTGTAAAATGTCCAAATGCCCAAACTTCTTTGGCAATGGATCCTTTCTATAAAATTTGTTCCAGAGATATTGAAATTGTGAAGCTAGGCTTACTCTCATTCAATGTTTTACCTTTTCATCAGTAGGGAGCCAGTTATACCATATTTTTTATGTACAAAAAGATCCTTTTAAGGGGCAGTGCTTTTTCGAAATAAACTGATAAGAGCTTTCAATGCTCTTTTTCTGTCTCACAATTTCCAAGCAAGAGGAAGTGGAAAAGGAGCCATCTTTTCGTTAGTAGCTTATATTTTTTGTTTCCTAATTGATTAAGCCAAATGCACTCTTGGGATCAAAAACTTTTCATTGACTTCGAATAGAATAGGAGTTTATATGTTTTCCACTGTAAACATTCTTGTTTAATTGCAGAACCAAGCTACAGATGGAAACAATAAAATCAGCTGGACGCTGACAAGAGATGAGAACTTCCATTTTAGAGCAGCATATTGGGCCGACCTCCATAGCCTTCTGTACAAGACATTACCACAGGGGATTGTTTTGTGGGGACATCTGTTCATCTCCTTTTCTATTTCTGATGACAAATCCTTCGTTAAAGTGAGAGCCAAAGTTCTTCAAACAGGCGATACAATTGATATCGTTGGCGATTTGCTTTGTGCAGCCGATGGTTGTCTTTCTTCAATTCGACAGAGTTTCCTTCCTGACCTTAAACTCAGGTGGTTGGATAGAACTCTAGATACCCTTATGTTTTTATTCCAAAATAAAAATTAAAGTGATGCTTGTTCTTGTGATTATATTGCTTTTATGGTAGGTATTCAGGTTATTGTGCATGGAGAGGGGTCCTCGATTATTCAGATAATGAGAACTCTGAAACCATTCTTGGGCTTAAGAAGGCATACCCTGATCTAGGTGGATGCTTATATTTTGACCTGGGTTCAGGAGGCCACAGTGTTTTTTATGAGCTATTGAATAAAAGAATTAATTGGATTTGGTACGTCAATAGGCCCGAGCCGGAACTTAAGGTACGTTCTTTCCTTCAGTTTTGCCCATTTAATTATATGCTTTGAGTTTAACATAATAAATGGAAATCTCTTTTCCCTAATTGATTCCCGAGTCTAACCTGGTGAACTTTAATTCCATGTTCAGTATACTACAATGGATAGTAGAGATGGTAGGAAAAGCACCTGAATCAAGTTCCATTTGACACTTTAGAGATTGATGGGGAAGCCTATCCTGCATTGCATGTTCTTACCAAACCTATCCTAGTAGCATGTTTTGTGCATTGTATTAGACCACACTAGATAGTACGAGGGACAAGATTTGAGCTTCTTCTTTTAACAGTGTCCAGTGTTGTTTAATTCGTTTACCAAACATGCCACGAATATGTTTTGATGGGTAAGGGTTTGACTCAGGGAGCTAAAAACTTGTACAATGGCTTATTTGAAAATGCAAAATGGGTGATTTATATTTAGATGGGAGCCTTTTTTTTTCTCAATGTACTTTTTGATGCTCCAACTCAGGGAAACTCGGTTACCATGAAAGTTAGCAGCGACATGATCAAGAAGATGCACGAGGCAGCAGAGAAGGTTTGGGTCCCCGAGTTGGTAAAGGTAATACGAGAAACAAAGGAACCATTCTTGAATGTCATATACGATAGTGAGCCTCTCGATAAAATCTTTTGGGACAACGTGGTTTTGATTGGAGATGCAGCTCACCCTACGACTCCTCATGGTTTGAGAAGTACAAACATGTCGATATTAGATGCTGCAGTATTGGGCAAATGCCTTGAGAAGTGGGGAGTGGGGAGTCTAAATTCAGCTCTTCAAGAATATCAATCTATTAGGCTGCCAGTTGTTTCGGAGCAAGTTCTATTTTCGAGACGACTGGGACGTATAAAACAGGGTTTAATCCTTTCTGAAGGAAAGCCTGTTGATCCGAGGACAGCAAGTGAAGGAGATTGCCGAGAGTTGATGCAAAAAAACATGCCTTTTTTCTCCTATATTCCTCCCATACTGAACTAAAATAGCACTGTTAGAAAATCATGCTATCTAATTTCAAACTAGGAGCATTATTTGGTACTTTGTGGGCCTTTTCAGCATGCTACGATAAATTTGAATATATATAACCAACAGGAATGCTGGTAATGGCGATATATGTAATTGCTGATGTTGTATATAACTCAATATCGTTTTTAGAGTGGAGTTTAGATGCTTAACACGTTATCAGTCACTTAAAAGACACGTGTCCAGAGTGAAATGTCAGTCATACACTTTAGAGAGATGTGTCTAGAGTGAAGGGTTGGTTTTCAACACGTATTGGACACTTGGACACATGTCTGAGATGTCATGTCATGCGTTGATAACTCACCCATTTTGTAATGAATTTTGTACCTGTAGCTTGTTTCATTAATCTATTTCCATTCGTTTTAACTTTCTGGTTGCACCAGGGAGTGACCTGAAGCAGTTAACATTGACAATTAACAATTCGTTTCCTGGTTTCATCAATCAATTAAACACACTGGTCATAAAGTTAAACGAGATATCAATTTGTACATAGAAAAATCCACAGAAATGCAACAGAATAGACACACCAGTGGGTCTCACCTTGTACATAATGGATTTTGCTACTTGTACATAATGGATTACATAATATGATGTGGAGGGAAAAGATTGGATGAAATAATTGATTGTATTTTAAGTTGGCAAATGGTAGAGTGCCATGTGGTATTATGTAAATTTTGATGTACATGTAGCAAGATTCGTATTTAAAAAGAAAAAAAAAATGTGAGCCCCACCCTTAGATGAGTATTCTGTTGCACTTCTTGTGAAATTTTTTGCTGGTAGTGCAACACTTGCTAACTGTCAAAATAGTCTTGAAAACTTCATTCTCCAGCAAATACGGGTTAGTTTCCCCTTTCCCATAAATCATACTCTACAAATAGTGCATCTATATTTTGCATAGGCATAAGAATTTGTACAGTAAAAAGACTAAAGAATTTCCTCCATGGCTGAAGTTACGTTTATCTGTAAATGAACGGTTATCATCCCAAAAGCCGTGCAAACCGGAGAATTCTGCCCTCTGTCAGTTCTAGATCGCGTTATGGAATGCAATTGCATTCACATTGTTCTCTATTACGAGTCTCTGGTGGAGAGGAATCCCAGAGAGAGAAATGCTGAAATGCTTTCTGCTTTTCCTATTATTACAGGACGATTATTGAAGACCCTGGAAGACCATTGGACGATCAAGTGCAATGATGCCTACGTGAGAATAGTGGAGGCAGGGGTGAAAGGCACCGCCAAGGAGTGGCTGCTGATTTTGGATAGGGAAAAGGAGCTTAAAATTGTTCATTGGAAGGAGAATGTTCCACAAGCCGTATTTTTGGTCGACCTCTTATGTTTACGGTTACACAATTGAACTGAATATCTCAAGTTTCATGTAAACATGAATGAGAGTACAGAATTAGAACGACCCAATAATAAGAATTCACTGATACTGCAGCCGAAAGATAAGTGAGCAGTACAATCAGTATTCACGCGTACAGATCCAACAAAAATGACAGGTTCAGCCAAGTGGTTAAGATCACACTACCAGAAGATGAAGTGAAGTGACAATGCTTCTTGAAGATGCACTAATCATTTCATCAAAATGGTGCATTCTTGAATAAGTAGCAACACAAGCTTATGAAATAAAAATGTTATGATCTTATGAATTACTTAACCTTTAAAATATCGAAATTCAACCCATCTTTTCATTTAGTGGAAAAAATGTGGTAACAAGAAAATTAGAACATAAAATCTAGTGGGGATTTTAAAATCTTATGGTACATTTCATTATGTTTCAATGAACAAAACTAAAAGAGAGAAATATATAAAAATTTGTACATCTGATCGTATCAAACATGTCTTTAAATGTATATCTCTATCTTGGATAGATATATGCATAATTTAGGTGCAATTTACTCACGGAACCATCCAAAAATTTCAAATGTTTCACACCAATGCCGTAGATAAGTTGCAACCTATAGACAATCTAAAATTTCCTAGTAGGAGTTCACCTTGATAAACATGTCATGACATTTACAAATATTTCAAATAATATATTTTACTTTCGCTATTTGGGAAATAAAATGCATGACTACTTGCAATTATCAATAATTGGAGGAGCATTTGTATCAAGTCTTTCTTCCAATTTATGTCTAATTAATGCAAAGTAGGTAAACAAGATTTAATGATTCATGCAAAAGATCATATGCACTATAGTCAATGTTAACATTAGCTAGAATGTCACAGGGAAACAGAGAAAATCTGAAGGAGAAAAAAGAAACCTAAAAAAATCAGAGCCGCGTGTGTTACAGTTGGACAATACATCCTCTCCTAACTCAACATCAATGAGAATGACATGCAAAGATTTAGCAACAGAAAGAAATTACGAAGAGGAAGAAAAACCTTCATGTCCATTTCATTTTTCTAGGCTATCCAAGAAGCTTTGTAGCTCCTTCAAACCGTCGGCTGAAATGCTCCTGTGTACCTGTCCGCGAGGAGCTACCAAGTTTGGAGGCGGTTGTTGTTGAAAACACACTACAACCACAGCTAAATTGTCTCCACTCTTTCTCTTCAAAGCCTCATTAACGAGATCCTCACTACACTTCACTGGATCGTTGTGTTCTTGTAATCTTCGACGGGCAAAGTCAACAGCATTTTGACTCATGAAAACCTCCCATACACCATCACAGCCTAAGACGAGGAACTCATCTTCTGGTGTTAGTTTTGTGCTCATTAATTCAGGCTCTGCACTAAGTGGTCCACCATCCATGTGTTTCAATCCTTCCATGTGCCAATCTCCTAAAGCACGAGCAACATTTAGCTGTCCATTGAGATATCCATCATAAACGTATCCTCCAGATGCTTCTATACGCCTTCTTTCTCTCGAACAAACAGGTTTGTGATCCCTTGACATCTCAATTGCTTTACCACGACGACATAGTACTGCTCTGCAATCTCCAGCATTTGCCACCACTAGTGAGCTGTCTCAAGTGAAATTACCAATGTAAACAAGTCAGATATGGTTCACCACATTCCAAAGGAAAATAAACTTTTCAAGTCATAACTCAAATTTTCTTACATTTCTTCGAGGAAAAAAGGCAAAAAAATCTTGAACTGTAATTGTCTGAGTATTGCAACCTGATGTCAAGTTTTAACTGTCTAAAGACAAAATTCAGATATTCTCGTCTTTCACGAAGCATTCTAGTCTTAAAATTCTGTTAGAACTATAATCAAGAAACAAACATCTTTTAACAATGCTATAATCAACCAACATCATTTTTCGAAGGCTGGTATTACTTAAGAACTCTCAAATGTGCAGCACAATACATAACATTTCAGAGTTCATAACTTAACTAGATCTAGAATTATGCATGGGGTTGAACAAAACATACGAACCGAATTGAACACGAACCGAACAGAACTGAACAGCTCTTCTTAGGTTAAATACCCCAGCGGGTACTAGAATAGAGAACCGACGGGTTCGGTTTGGTTCTAGACTAAGAACAGAAGAATCGAATCTCCCTAATTTTTTTTCTATTTTTTATATTAAACAAGCCAATTTATTTTAATTTTTTTAAAATAAATTTATCAATTAACTAATTAAGTCGTTAACTGTAAAGACCGAAGTCTCCAACTCCCAAGGGCAAGCCAACTTAAGCCAAAAAATATTTTTTTCGTACAAATTTAAGTCCAAACCCAACTTCACTTCACAATTCACCTTAACGCTAACTCATTTTGATATTTAGGTTTACATGTTGTCCTCATTTTCAACTGCTCCCCTCTCACAAGTCACAACTTCTTCTTTGCTCCTCAAGATCCACAAAGACCACATCATCAAATCCTACATTCATAAATTTCTACATCCTTCATTTTTAAACCCAGATCGTGGGCATATAAAGGCTAATTCAGGAATGTTATTATATAGGTTCTTGAATGGCAGACAAAAAACAGCTTAATGAGAAGTCAGAAATATTGAATCATTTCAGTAAGATACTTATGGGACAAAAAGAGAAATATAATTATTGTGAGAGAACATTAAAGGCTAATACTAATAATGGAACTTCTAACATGTGGAAGCACTTAAAAGCTTGTTATGCATAATTGCATATAAGAACACTAAGGTTGATAAAAAGCATGCAATACTCACTTGACAAAACAATGATGGTGGTATTACAGCTACCGCGTTTAACAAAGGAAAATGTAGAAAAGCATTAGTTAGGATGATTATTTTTGATGAATTGGCTTTTTCCTTTGTAGAAAGTGTGAGTTTTAAGGAATTTGTGCAACAACTTTGCCCTATATTTGAGGTTTCTTCTCAAAGAATGATTACTAGAGATGTGCTCCATCTCTACTATGAAACAAAGGAATCGTTAAGGATTGAATTTATTAATAATAGGCAAAGGATTTCTTTAACCATTGATTGTTGGACATCAATTTAAAACATCAATTATATGGTAGTAACAGCACACTCTATTGATAGAAGTTGGAAATTGCATAAGATGATATTGAGTTTTTCCGTTGTTCCAACTCATAAAGGGGAGACAATTGGGAAACTTATTGGAAAAGTGTTTGCTTGATTGGTAAATAGAGCACATGGGTACCATTTCTGTAGAAATGCAAACACAAATGATACAACAATCTTATTAGTTATGTAATTTTTAGTGTATTTATGATTGTTAACTGTACTTATTCAATTATTTCTTGTAGAGTTTCTTAGTGTGACAAGTCAAGAAATTGATGATTAATTAAAGTGTAGCAATACTTACAAATATTTAATTTCTACAGCTTCTAATTTATATTTCATTTTCTTTTAGATTTGAAGGCTTGAAGTAAAGGACTTAGCCCCTGTTTGAGCGAAATTAAAATTTTCATTCTTATTGTTCCACTCATTTTCAACCATACATTCTGCAAAAAAAATAATATTTTCTATCACATCAATTATTTTTCCTTCTTTTTCAACTACACTATCTCCATCAATCTACCATTTCAGAATATATTCTTCCAAAATAATGTGGCTCAAACACATCCTTAATGAGATGGATTCACCAATGTTTTAGTGCTGTTATTTACTTTTTCGTAATTTGTATATATTGGGGAATTGATCTTATCACACTTGCTATTTGAATGATTTTAAATTGGACTATGTTATTTGATAAGAGTTAAGATTGAACTTATCATTAATTGGATTAATGTAGTATTGTAAATTTTAAAAAAATTAATTATGGTACGAAATTGAACCGAACCAGTTCGGATTTCTTTATAATCGAATCGAACCCCGTCAAGGCCTACCAAAACCTTTTATTTTTTTATTCTTTTTTTGCAAATTTATCCAAACCTTTTATTTCGGCCCCCACAATCCTAAACCTATTTTAAGCTTATTTTGTCCAATTTTAAAAGGTTAAATGGTAAATTTATATTTTCCTAAATATTAATAACTGTAATAAATTAATTAAAATCCAAAAAAAAAAAAAACGAAAGAAAACTTGCCCTCACACCACACCACTCCACCCCACCCACTCCCCAAGTCTATCTTCTTCAACACCCCCGCACCCCAACCTCATCCCAAATCAAAAACTAGAAAAAAACAATGGGCTACTACACTCCCACCACCCCACATGACGCTACACCACAAACCGCCACCACTGGCCATTATATCGATCACTAATAAGAGATTTCTTAGTACCATATTTTCTTAAATTGTTGGGAAAAAAAAAACAATCTTCTTCAAGTACAACTGGTGTTCAAGAATTTATCAGAGACAATTCGTCAATCATCTCAAGCTCAAGAAATTCATATAATTCAAACAAGAAGAATTTGCAATTGAATCATTTTAGATCAGAAGATAGCATTCCAATATTTCTTCCCTGTAGAAGAGGAAACAAGATCAGATTTGGAATCTGAAAATGGAAGATCCAATTTTGACATCAGTAGAAAGTAATCAAGAAGTAAAAAGTTTGGGATCATTGTCGTCATCGGATAATCATAATAAAAGGGCTATTTCAATCCCTTTCTTGAACTTGAAAGTGATGTAGTATTCAATAAATTGAGGTCTTCTAAACCCTTCCAGTTCCTACTTAATTTCGAAAGTACAAAGTAATTATAGATTTGAGTGATATGGAGTAAGATCTGAGTAGAAACATAAGTATGCTCTACAGTTGCACCTTCATGATGAACCTCTGCATCAGAAAGTGTTCTACTAATTATATGATCCATCTGAGATTGCAGTAATTCACAGCAGTCCAAAAGTCATGCCCTCTGTTGAGGCGTTGTGTGGGCTAGAATACTGTGATTTGCTGTCACTCAGCCCATTTTGGTAACAAAACCATGTTGCTATCTTACTCATATCATGATAATTTATGTTACTAAGTACGAGAAGAAATTAAGGAAGAACGTGATATATATATAAAGTACACTAATTTTATTTACTAAATTCTTGATAACCTCCAATGCCTTACAAAGAGGAAAAGTTCTTCTCATATAGAGGAGCATTTAAAAGTACACACGAGACTCACGCGTCATTATTTTACAGATATAATACAAACTTTCTGTCTCACCTTGTCTTCCTTTTAAAAAAGAAAGATTCTTATCCGGACATATAATACAAGAATACAACTATAGTAACAAATTATTACACAAACGGACAAACAAATTTTAATAAAGCAGATCTTGCTTTAATAAAGTAGATATAGTATTGTCTTTGTCTTGTCATGGTGTCGAGATTCATAGAGTCTTCTGGATGTAAGGGTAAACCATGTTGATTTAACTAAGATATATTGATATATCGAGTTTCAATTGGTCATGGATTATGTGAGTCATGGAAAATACTGTCATCATAATTAATATGGGGAAATTGTTTATTTTGTTTGGCTTGCTCCTGTGTTTTGTGATTTTTTTCTTGCTTGACTCTGCTTTTTCTTTTGAATTCTACCAAGGGTTTGCATGTAGCTCATTTACAATTTTTTCTATTTCTTTCTCAAGAAATGTTTTTCCTTTTTACGCAAGGTTTTCTGAAATTTCCATTCTCAAGTCTTTTCTGAAGACTTTGATATTTCTTCGAGACTTTGTATGGGCCTTCCTTCATACAGTTGTCCAAATTGATAATCAAATGCATAGTCGTATTATGGATCTCCCACAGTGCGAAATCTTGGATCTTTCGAGTGTATTCAAGCTTCCCATGGTACGTCTCTTCATAATCTGACCAAATTTGTGGAGGAATTATCTGATTAATGTCGGTCATACACCTTTGGAATTCTTGAGATTTTTTTGGATAATACTCCCAATTTTGATGCATGTTGAATAGTTGAACTGCATACTCTTTAACATGAGAAAAATGAGCATATGTTCTTGCTTCAATGAAATAACCCTGTCTTTGAAAAACTAAAGTCACTAAACATTGTTTTTAGAAGTTCTGAGATGCTTAAATTTTAAAGAAAATGTTTGAAACATTTTTATCCAGTGTGAAATTGGATAAGACCCTTCAAAAACATTTTTGCAAAATGATTAATTGTTTTGCGCGGAAAATCCAAATTCATTTGGCAGAATGAACCAAGTGCCTCGGTGTCATGAAAAGGAATTTCAATTTGCCAAAGCTCTAAAAGGTACCAAAGAAAACAAAAGAGTTTTTTTTGAAAATCTCAATGCGATGTGCTTTGGATCAAAACAGAAGTGTGAAGAATGGATAGTCTGGATGAAATTCAAGACTTCCAGTATTTCTTATCACAATGGATTGATATTTGAGTATGAGATATTTGGATATGAATTTGAGAGTTTTAGTTCTTATGAGTTCATTGAGTTCGAGAGGGAACGTTTCAATGTGAGGAAAGGGATTTGAAGATTTTGAATCCATCACGTAAATGATTGGAATGGATGGAGGAAGAATGAGAGAAATTTTTAGTCTGGAAAAAATATCTGGTAACAAGTTATGTTTTCTTTTGATATGTTTGACGTCAAAGTCAAAATGTGAGAACCATTTTGCCCAAATGAGAAGTTGAGGGAATCTGTTCTCTCTTAAAAGAGAGCATTTTAGGAAAAAGCTGACAATTAGGGCAAGAGCAAACATTCCAGAAAATGTCCATTATCATCTATTCTACCGTATATTGACCTTACCTCAAAGACATCAATGTCACAGGCAAAAAATTGGAAAAGACTTGTGATAAGCCTTATTTGCAAATTAAGTGCAGCCGTTATACGAAAGATTGTGATTGTAGGGGAAAGAAAAAATTCCATAAAAGGAGAATGAAGTTTTCTCGCAGAGAAGCTCCTCTCAATCCTTTTCGAGAAAAGAAAATATTTTCAGGAGCAAATTCTCAAAGAAAGGAAACAGATGTCTGTGAAAAAAAAATGTCACTTCGCAGAAACCTGTCCTAATAAAATGGAGAAAATTATTCACCAAATTTTCATAACCACAAAACTGACTATGGTGATGATGATTTTGAATCTTTGTTTTTTGAAGAAGATGAACAAACACGAGACTATCTTCGTTTTTGAATATGATTATGATGAATGTCTTTCTAGTGAATCTAATGAATCTGATGATGCAGGAGAATGTTATGGCATGCAAATTGGCTTCTTTTTATAACCGTGGATGTCCGAGCCAACTTGCAAGCACGAATGTTATGGCATGCAAATTGTTAATCCAGCATTTTCATCTATTCTAGTGCCAATGATCAAGGTAACTCTTTTACAGAAAAATATGAAAGGCCCGTAACAGTTGCAACACTGTTTGACACTGGAGCAGCATGCTCAATTCTTAATCCTACTATTCTTCCAGATCATGTGTGGAAAAATCATCGGCAAATTTTCCAAGCAACAAATGGAGACAGTTTTTCAACTAAAATAATCAGCAAGCCTGTCACAATCTAGTTCTTTCCTGAACTTGGTATTTCTCACAAGTTACTAAGTTCTTTACCTCATAAAGATATTATCATTGCATGGATATTATCCAATAATTGGGGGAAAAGAATGTTAATTCCTCGCCCAAATGACCACATACTTTACCATGACCATTCCAAATATCATAGAGACATTATTCCGGGATTATTGTGCAGGATCTCACCCAGATTTTCTCACTAAATGCACAAACCCACTTTGGAAAAATCCAGACTTTTTTATCTCTTCCATTCAAGAAAAATAAAGATGTCAATCTTAAAAAAGTCAGCCATCTTGGAATGAACCCGGAACACCTTCAATTAGCCACTAAAGAACTTGCCCAACTACAAGCTGAAGACCTTATTGAACCAACAACCTCACAATAGGTGTGTCAGGCATTTTATGTCTACAAAAGAAGTGAACAAGTTCGAGGAAAACTCAGATTGGTCATTGACTACAAGCCGTTAAATGTTTTCCTTCCAAATGATAATTTCATCTTTTAGACAGAAGGACAATATTTACAAATCTGCCTCGAGCAAGGATTTTCTCCAAATTTGATCTTAAAGCAGGATTTTGGCAGTGGGAATCAAATCTGAAGAGACAAAACAGCATTCGGCATCCCAAACCATCATTACTCGTGGACGATTATGCCCTTTGGTCTACAGACTATCCCTTCTCTCTTCCTGAAAGCAATGACAAGAACCTTTGATCCATTATTGGATATAGCTTTAGTTTATATTGATGATTTCTTTTTATTCTTTGAAGATGAAAAATCTCACACCAATCTACTCTCCAGATTTACAGATCTTGTTAAGCATTATGGTCTTATGCTTTCTTAAAAGAAAATGGTGATTGGAGTTAGAGAAGCTGATTTCTTAGGCATGCATATTAAAGATGGTTAGTATTCACTCTAGCCTCATGTTGGCTAGGAACCTCTTTAAGTTCCCAGATGAAAATTTGACAAAAAAGTGGAGTTCAACAATTTCTTGGAGTTGTTAATTACATGACAGATTTTATTGATCATCTTTCATCAATTATTCGACCACTATGACTCGTGATTAAACAGAATTCGCCTCCTTGGTCAACAGCTCAAACCCAAACAATCAAAATCATTAAACAAAATGTCGATGATCTTCCAGCTTAGTAGGGACATGAAAAACGCAGGCATCCTTAAAACATATGCAAGTGATTGTTTTTTGGCATCAGTCTTACTTTAAAAAAAGATGGAAAGAGAAGAATTTATGGGTATAAAAGTGGTTCATTCACAGATTCGGAGAAGCACTATCATTATACCTTCAAAGAAATTCTTGCAGTAAAACGAGGAATTGAAAAATTCCAATTCCATCTCATTGGACATAAATTATTAGTAGAAATGGAAGTCAGTTTTTCTAAAAATGCTCTCTTTTAAGAGCGAATAGCTTTCAAATTCTCAACTTCTCAGGTGGCAGAATGGTTTTCAAACTTTGACTTTGACGTCAAACATATCAAAGGAAAACATAACATGTCAACAGATCTTCTCTCCAGACCAAAAATTTCTCGTTCTTCCTCTATCCATTCCAATAATTTACACGATGGATTCAGAATGTTCAAATCCCTTCCCTCACATTGAAACGTTCCCTCCTAAACTCAATAAACTCATAAGAACCAGTACTCTCAAATCCAAATCCAAAGATCTCATGCTCAAATATCAATCCATTGTAATAAGATGGTCTTGGATTTCATCCAAGCTATCCATTCTTAACACTTTTCTGTTTTGATCCAAAGCACATTACATCGAGATTTTCAAAAGAAACTCTTTGTTTTCTTTACTACCTTTTAGAGCTTTAGCAAATTGAAATTTCTTTTCATATCACCAAGGCACTTGATTCATTCTATCAAATGAATCTGAATTTTCCACACAAAACAGTTGATCATTTTGCAAAAAAAAAATAAATAAATTAATGATTCTATCCAATTTCACACTGGATAAAAATGTTCCTAAGCCTTTTCTTTAAAATTTAAAGATCTCGAAATTTCTAAAAACAATGTTTATGTGACTTTAATTTTTCAAAGACAAGGTTATTTAACTAAATAAGGAATGTATGCTAATTTTTCTCATGTTAAGTAGTATGCAATTTAACCATTCAACATATATCAAAATTGGGAGCACTATCCAAAAAATTTCGAGAATTCTAAAAGCATATGGTAAAAATTAATCAAACAATTCCTCCACAAATTTGGCCATATTAAGAAGATGATGCACCATGGGAAGCTTTATCAATAGAACACTCAAAAGATCCAAGAGGACATTTAAGTCTATCAAGAAACACATCTTCTAAGATTTCACACTGTGGGAGATTTAGAATATGACTATACATTTGACTATTAATTTGGACATTATTAGGGAAGGTCCATGCAAAGTCTCGGTGAAACATCAAAGTATTCAGGAAAAACTCCAGAAGGGCACCAGTTAAGGAAAAAGCAAATGGAAATTTCAGAAAAACTTGTTAACAGTCTAGACCGTAGCTTAAAAAAGGAATTTTTTTTTTGAAAAAGAAATAGAAAAAATTGTAAATGAACTATATGCAGACCCCTGGTGGAATCCAACACAAAAAGAAAAAGGAAAAGAAAAGGCAGAATCAAACAAGAAAAAATCACAAAACATAGGATCAAGCCAAACAAATAAACAAAATAAACAATTTTCCAAAATTCACAAAATCCATGGTCAAGTGAAACTTAAGACATCAATATACCCTGGTTTAATCAACATGGTTTACCCTCACGTCCAAAAGACTCTACAAATCTCGACACACCATAACAAGACAAAGACATCATTATATCTACTTTATTAAAGCAATATCTACTTTATTAAAGTTTGTTTGTCCATTTGTGTAATAATTTGTTACTTTAGTTGTATTATTGTACTATATGTCGGGATAAGAATCTTTCTTTTCTAAAAGAGAGATAAGGTGAGACGGAAAGAGTGTATTATACCTGTAAAATAATGACACATGTCCATTATAAGAAACGCGTGAATCTCGTGTGTACTTTTAGTTTTAGATGCTCTTCTCCTCTATATAAGGAGATCTTTCCCTCTTAGTAAGGCATTGGAGGTTATCAAGAGTTCTAAACCCTTCCAATTCCTCCTAAATTTTTAGAAGTACAAAGTAATTATAGATTTGAGTGATATGGAGTTAGATTTGAGTAGAAACATAAGTATGGTCTGCAGCTGCACCTTTATGGTGAACCTCTACATCAGAAAGTGCTCTACTGAATTGGTCCGGGGTTGCAATAATTCATAGCAAGTCCAAAAGTCAAGCCATTTGTTGAACTTGTTGAGGCATTGTGTAGGCTAGAATATCGTGATTTGCTATAGATTTGCTGTCACTCCACCCGTTTTGGTATCATAGTTGTAATTAT
>CAIGRL010164613.1:2970-14329 GCA_903798325.1 Fraxinus xanthoxyloides | reverse complement strand
CTTTGTGGATCATACCGTGTTTCTGACGGCGGATAGCGAAAGAGAGGCAGTGCAGGAAAGTAGTTGGTGGAGGAAAGGTATGAAAGCATTCAAGAAAATGAGGGAATGGTCGGAGTTTTTGGCCGGTCCAAAGTGGAAGACATTTATTCGCCAGTTCAACAAGAATGGGTCGATGCCGGAGAAATTTCATTACGACCCTATGAGCTACGCTTTGAATTTTGACAACGGATCGGGATAAAACGATCAATTAGAAGAAGACCGTATGTACCGGAATTTCTCGTTAAGGTATTCAGCAACGATTCCAGTATCAGTTAAAGTAGTCACAGACTTGCCGCCACGCAACTGAGAGGCATGGGCGGGTTGAAGAATGGTGGTGGGTTGACTCGGCGAGTCTGAGGGCGCCGGACGTACTGTGTCATCAAATGAATGATTCGGTGGTTCGAGTCAATTGAAATTGTTCGGATAATTAATGATTCGAATTTACTGTTTTACGTTATTTAGCCCCCGTTTGGTTTGAATTAAAGTCTCAAATCAAAGTCAACAATTAATTTTAACCACACATGGGATCCATAACTTTTCAAAATCTCATCAACTTTTATCAAAAGTTACTAAAAATATAATTTTTAACAAAACCAAACAGAGATTAAAGGAAGCCATTTAAATTGATAAAGTAGTCATTTATAACAAAAAAAAAAAGTCCAAAAAAATGTAAGCAAAGAGAAGATATTTAAAGGGAGGCCGCTTTCCCAACAATACAATTTGGAATATTTCATGGGTCACAGCCTCAGCAAGTTGTTTAATCAATAGAAAAATAGAACATTTTTGGACAAAGATTCCGCTCACAGTATTCTGAACAGAATATATAGAAATATAATAGATATATCGAATCCAAAACCTGTAAAATTCCTTCCCAAGGAGAAAATCTGAAGCTTTGCGATGTCGCAGTCACGAGTTTACGCTGACATCAACGTTCACCGCCCTCGAGATTACTGGGATTATGAATCTCTCACCGTTCAGTGGGGGTATAATTCCTGAAAAGCCCTAATTAAGGGCGATTTTACGTTTGATTGCCCAGTTTTTCGATTTTAAGAACGTTTCTTGTGATTTGAATTTCATTTAGAGTTAAATGATATGTGGGCATATTTTTTTTTATGCGTTTGCTCTCGATTATATTTTATTATGATGATTTATTAGTTAACTCGTTCAATTTTGGAATGCTCTTGGTTTACTGTAGATTATCTTTGGCAAAGTGACATATATTGTTCAATTACGGGCTGATGCTAGATGCATGGCCTAATCATCATCGTGAGGAAGAGAAATTTGATTTGGTTTCTTTTGTTAGATTAGCTTTACTTTAGGTTACATTGAATTATGATATTGGGATTCAACGCGATTGGGCACCATTGCTCCATAGTGGCATTTGGAAATGAATTTTACCTAAGAATATCCTCTTGCTGCTTTCTATTCTTACTTCATCATTTTGACAAATATTCTACAACATATCTAGAAGTAGATTTATAGATTTCAACTCTCAGACAAATCTTTCTTTGGAATAAAAAGGCTTTGATGCTGCAGTAGCTTCGGATGACTTTTGATGGTCTTTTAAAAGCAATGATGTTGATCTAGTGTCCTATTAGATGTATAATTATACTCTCAGTAAGTATTAACTTTGTAAAGCTGCTATCTGAAAAAGAATAAGAATGTTGTAAAGGTGAGTGTATAAGTGGTGACAGAGGAAGTTGCTACTTCAAAGTAAGTAAAGGGGAACAGAGTAAGAAGGAATATAATTGCTGAAAGTGCCACCACCATTGATTGCCAAGATCCTAGCCGACTATATTTATGTTGGAAACGAAAAATATAGAAAAGAGGCTATACTAATAGATAAATATATTTATTTCATATTGGCTATTGCCGCTACCTGTCTATTATATTAGACACCTTTTAGTTTTATAGTGTGGTATGATGGATTTGAGGTGCAGTAAACTTGCTCATTTTCTTGTTTCAGCGATCAAGATGACTATGAGGTTGTTAGGAAAGTGGGCAGGGGAAAGTACAGTGAGGTCTTTGAAGGTATAAACATCACGAACAACGAAAAGTGCATCATCAAAATTCTCAAACCAGTCAAAAAGAAGAAGGTAAATTTCATTATTTTATCCGGAACAAGTATTGCAAGTTGCACGATTCCTACAGCAATTTAAATTTGGACTGTGATGCATGGAAATTGAAATGTTTAGATATCTGCATTACTTGATCTAAGGAGTTCTTAAGTAATCTTTCAAATGTATTGAATTTTTTAAATATCTTATACTGGTGACACTTAATATATGTGTATTCTACAGATTACTATTTTAGTTCTCAGTTGTTGAGTTCCACGTTTGAAATCATTTTCAATTGTTCATAGCGAAGTGCTTATGGAAATACTTTCTTATTAAAAAGAATATAATAATAATAATAATAATAATAATAATAATAATAATAATAATAAGATCTCATAGAAGCTAAATATGATCCTCCATGGGGTAAATTTGTCTTTTTTCTGGTGATCGTACTAGTGACTGCTGTCAAAATTTGTTGACTTGAATGTATGGCGGTAGAAGTATTTCATTCTGTTTGTCTCATTTTCATTTTATTGTGTATTGATTACTAATATTGTTTCTAACTTTTACAGATAAAGAGGGAGATAAAGATACTTCAGAATCTTTGTGGAGGTCCAAATATTGTAAAATTGCTAGATATAGTCCGAGATCAGCACTCCAAAACCCCCAGTTTAATTTTTGAATATGTTAACAGTACCGATTTTAAAGTCTTGTACCCGACCCTGACAGATTATGACATACGCTACTACATATACGAGCTTCTCAAGGTATAGTCTTAGAGCTCTAGTGATTCCTGAATTTTTTTGCTTCTGTTTTATTCTTTTATTGTTGTTTTCATTTTTGTTTCTTTTAATGCTTGGTTATATCAGCTTTATGGGGTTCTGTACTCGTATGCATTTTCTTTGAATTGGAAAGTGAATTTTGTTTGGTGATGTACCATATTGATACGGGAAGAGGAGAAACAATGAAAAACTACATATTGGCCTTGTATCCTATTTTTTTAATTTTATAAATGATAGATTGACGTAGGAGCGTAGTAACTTGTGAATGAACAAGAAAAGAAATGGGGTCCAAGAAGAGAAGAATTGAGGGCAAAGTATAAATGGTTTTATTTATATAATCAAGGGTTAATATAAAAATGAATAAGCTTTCTATTTATAGAGCAACTAATCTACAATTAAAAGAACTTTTAATAAGCTATAACTTCATCAAAATATTTTATATAATTTAATCTAATCTAAACAGTCATAATATGAAATAAACTCTTATTTTAAAATCCTACTTAACTTCTATCTCTATCTCCATCACAGATACAATGTTAATTCCTGTATTCTCCCATCAACTTGAAGTTTTCCCTTCATTCTTCTATTTATGATGATAAGATTATGATATATTACCTGAATTCCCATTATTTGGATAAACAACTATCCAAAATTGTAATTGAGGCATGTATACTCTATTATTATTGACACTTGAAACTTGTTTAAGTGGTCCTGCAAGATTGCATAATTCTTCCTCGTGATCAGGCTTCTTCCTCATGATCAGGCTTCTTACATATCATGGAATGACAAAATCCTTGGACACTTGGACTTGGAGCAAGAGTATTTATCTATTTATTTATAGCTTGTATTTAGAAGTGTTCTATATCTATTCAATCAACCAAATTACAAACAACAGGACTGTATAATCAATTAACATGTTAAATTTTATATGAATGCTTTAAATACTTTCGAGAAGGTTTTCATTATACTGTTGCATTACTTCAGCTCATTAAGGTTAGCGCTCAACTGAGAAGCCTTTTGAAAATAGGCCAATTTTACATCTGCACAACAAATGAAACAGGTTAAAGCTGTTTTTATTGCTTGTTCCTAATTTTTAAAAGACAAGTGGCGTCTATTCATTTTGTGGTTGCATTAGCTTGCATATTTGGCTATATGTTAATTATGCATAGTTTAAGCTACTATTGATATGAGTTTGCAATGTTGGCGAGTCCATGTTCAGTTTATGCTCTACATTACATTCACCCTAGTTTTCCTCCCTTGAATGTGTATCAGAGTGTCACTCAATGTACTTAGGTGTGGCATTAGGGGATTGAAGGTTAAGTTTTTTTGTGACTTGAATGAATTTAATAACTAATATGAGAAGGGATCAACATTGAGCTGATGGCTTTGGTTGGTGATTTCAAAAATATCCTGGAATCTTTTTTATAATTGAATAGTTTTTATTTCCACTATTTAGGTGTTTCTTTATCGTTGTCTTGTTACCAAAATCTTTAAGGTGTCTAATGTATGAATGCATGCTTAATTGATCAACCACGTTCTAAAACTACAGGCATTAGATTATTGCCATTCTCAGGGGATAATGCATAGAGATGTCAAACCTCACAATGTTATGATTGATCATGAACTGCGGAAACTTCGGCTCATTGACTGGGGCCTTGCAGAATTCTATCATCCCAACAAAGAATACAATGTCCGAGTGGCTTCAAGGTCTGTTTCATTCTCTAATATTTTGATCTATATGCTCATATTGCTTTCCGTGATGCTTATGTTTGTGTTTTACATTGCTGCTGATGATAAAGATCTAAAGAAGGTTCCTATATTCAATTTATTGGTATTGCTATTGACATTGTCTTTTGAATATTGTTTAGATACTTTAAGGGGCCTGAGCTGCTTGTGGACTTGCAAGACTATGATTATTCTTTAGACATGTGGAGCCTGGGCTGCATGTTTGCTGGAATGGTGAGAATGGTTCTTAAAATTTCATATTTGTTATAGGCATTGCTATTTGATTTCTCATTTTATTTTAACATGCAGATTTTCCGGAAGGAGCCTTTCTTCTATGGTCACGACAATCATGACCAGCTTGTCAAAATAGCTAAGGTATTTTAAATTCTGGTATCAGCTGTTTTGGTTGACAATTGAATTAGAATTTCTCTATCTCAATAAACTGTATCATTGGTTCCTTGGTATAATTCTAGTCTTTGAAAAATCGACCCAAGCTTATTTTCTTGTGGACAATTATGAGTTATGATGGATTGAGATACCTCTGAAGTCATTTGAGAATGATCATCTTCATCCTTAGCTAACTTATAATTGTTTCAAAACTTTGGAATTAAACCCTTTTATTATTGAACCAATGGCTTTTAAAAGAAATGAGAACTATTATCCTCAACTTCATGTTCATTGATATAAAAGCAACCTGAGGCAGTTGGCTTATTCATTCAATTTATGGTTATGTAAAAGAACCAAGACTCAAAGTGGATAGATTAAATTGTTTAATAATTTCACAATCCCTCCACTGTACTTAAATGCATTTTTGGCACATAAATTTTACTCTGGACAAAGTATCCTGTGAGGTTATTTCCAGCCTACTAGTACTCTGAGAGTATATCAATGCTTGCCTTTTATGATTTGAGTGGTTTCTGCTACTCTTTTTTTCAATATCAAATTGAAAGTGCATCAGAAAGCTTAATTGGCTCTTTTTATTTGGAAGAGATTAGCTGGAATATGGCAAATCTTTATTATATATGAAAGAACTTTGCGTTCCTCTGTATTTGCCTCCAATCCATCAGCCATCCTGAATTGCATGCCTTTTTTTTTTCCCTTCTGTTTATGATGCCATTGGTTGAGAACAATAGATTGATAATTCATTTTTTGGTTATTATTTGTTTCTACTTATGATTGCTTGTTTAAGGAAGGGCAATATTTTTTACCATAAAACGATAATTGCTGAGTTACTCTCATGCTTTGTCTTTTAAGTATTGACTTCCCCATTTCCCTCTCTACATATTTTAGAGTTGCACAATATGCAATTATGCACGACATTTAGAGTTTGAGGTGATAGGTGTCACTTTCTACTTTTGAGCGTGTATGTGTTGCAGAATTTTACAATACTGTAAATATTGTTGGAGTTCAAATGGGACAGCATTTTGTTTGGGGGAACACAAATGGGTTTACTGTAATTACTATGACTTGAAGATGGTTTAAAAAGACTACAGTTTGGAATCTTTTCGGCTGTTGAACCTGAAGCCGTTGGCTTGATCTTGTCTTTAATTTCCATGAAATCATGGGGTGCAAATAAATCCTGATTGTGATTGTGACGTACATAAATAATTTGTCAGAAATACAAGAGAAAAGTGAAAGTTTTCAAATTGTGTATGTACTTTTATTATTAGTACTATTGAAGTATGAGAATTTAATTTCATAATATGCTTTAATGTCGTGAATGATTTTACTGAATTCAGTTTTAGACCTGTCTTTATGAAGCTTTAGCTGAGAATGTTGTTAGTCTACACTGATGCTCCGATATCTTTTGTTGCACAATTCAAACCTTATCTCTTTTTGTTTTACTAACATGAATGAAGATTGCTTATATGGTTGAATTCATTTTCAATATATAACTCAACATTGATAAATAATCTGTTAACTATTTCACGTGTGTCTGTGACATGTTTGTAAGTAAACGGGTGATTATTGACTTGTATTAATTTGTATGAAGATGATTTGGCAAATTCTCTAGCTGGTGGAAGTTCAGTAAAAATTTAGCCTTCTATTTATCTTGAGTCTGATCAATCAGATTCATGGACCTCTTTTGACTTGAACTTGGTTTTCAGTGTTATTAGTCCATCAAGCTCTGAACATATATACTTTTGTATAATTTGCCAATTATGAATTTTCTAGTATTAAGTTAATGTTTCTCATTTTCTCAATACAGACAACTGTGTACCTTTGTTACAGGTCCTTGGTACAGATGAATTGAATGTGTATTTGAACAAATACCATCTTGAACTGGACCCTCAACTTGAAGCTCTTGTTGGAAGGTATAGTATGATTCATCTCCAAACTCCGCAACCCTCCCCGCACTCCCTCCAAATAAAAATTAAAAATTAAAATAACGATAATAATAGTAATAGTAACAACAAAATAAAAATGAGAACACATAAAAAAAAAGGCAAATGCAGACATCGCATGGCTCTGAGCTGAAAGTATTCGAAGATAAAAATCGAAAAGAAGTTAAATAACAGGCTGATTCTGTTGAATGAGATCTCGTTTCTTGTAACATATTTGCTTTCCTGGAAATCTAATAATCTTCTAGGAAGCTAGAATAAAATATATGGAATTCTCAATTCATCTCTATCTTCCCTATTTGACAATTGATGAAGCATTAGTGATACGATGTTATATTATTTATTCTTCAGGCACAGCAGGAAGCCTTGGTCTAGATTTATTAACTCAGACAATCAACATCTAGTTTCCCCTGAGGTTATCTATTTTGTGCCATCTACCACTTTTTCAATTTCCTTTTCCCTTAGTTACTAGGTATGCTACAGCATAACTGTCGATATACATTTTTATTATGTCTGTGCAGGCTATTGATTTTCTTGATAAACTTCTCCGTTATGATCATCAAGATAGGCTTACAGCCAAAGAAGCAATGGTAGTGTTTCATGACCAACTTTTTATTTTCGTTTCTCCATTGTTTGAAAGATATGGAATATGCATGTTATATATAGTAAATATGAATTTTTTTCTCTCACATCTGTCTCACTCTGCTTCTAAGAATTTTTTGATATCCATATAAGCCAAAATTTCATCTGTTTACTTCTCACATTCTAAATCTTTTCGAGAAACTATGTCTAAGTTCTGATGGATATACCGTTTTGAACATCTTTGTAGCACTCTTAATTTCCCATCTGAAGTTTCTTGCAGATTTTAGATGTCATATTCTGGGTAAATTTCGATATTACTTTTCCTTAACTCTTATTGAAATATTTATCTGTTTCGTGCTCATATGTTTTGGGCTGTTTAAGAGCATCTCCAAGAGTCCTTAAACTTATATGCTCTTATTTTAGAGAGTCAATCCTTAAAATTAGTCTTGAATAAACTCTATATGAACTTTTTAAAATAAAGAGTAGACTACTCTTTTTTCTAGTTTATAATAATTGAATTTAATAAGTTACAAATTTCAATGCTTCATTTCTTAGGTTATTCAAACCATATTTGATTTTATTTTCAATTGACATATAAAAATACTCGTATAAATTAAAGGAAAAAGCAATAGATGTTTTTTGAAAAAAGTAAAATAAAGAAATTGAAAAAAAAAAATTTACTCTTTAAATTTTGAGATGTTTTCTGTTATGCAATAAATGTTCTTTAAATTTAAAGAGTTTTTGGAGATGCTATAACATGAAGACTGAGCAATAACTCGTCAGTTGCATTTGCTACCAAACATTGTGCTTTATGTCTCTCTTTATTTACATCTTAGGTTGTAATTTTTAACCAGTCTTAGACGAATGCTTGGAATGAGATTTTCGGCACGAGATTCCTATACTTCATAATGCACATTGCTCTTTTCCCTCTGCACTGGGAAAAAGAAAACTCGTTGAGACTTAGTAAACATAGGCTTATTCACACTTCCGTGGTTGATTGTTATTTAGCTCGGTGAATTGTGGTTCTAAAGCATCTTTGTTTTATCTCAGGCTCATCCTTATTTCAACCAAGTGAGGGCAGCCGAAAATAGTAGGATGCGGACACAGTAGCTTTACACTCTTTTTACAGTTGTGAAGTCGCATCATCGTAAATGAATTTTTCATCCTATGAAGATGATACTGCTATAGGTTGATATTGAATCAATGCATGCAGTTGTTTTAGCAGTAACATTTCTCTGCAAAGAAGATTGTGCATTTTATACAATTGTAACTCTAAATGTTTTAGCCTGGACATTGTTATGCTTTATTACTGTTGATGCTTGTTTTGCTGTCATAAAGTCGTAATAATCAGTACTGTCTTCCCCAGGAGAGTTAAACTTGAAATGTTTGTTAATTTATATTATTATTTGTGTATTGTTAATTTATATGATTAGAGAAGCTTTACATTTGCGATAGCAAAAATGATTCATTCTACTAGAAAATATTTGAAGAAATGAGAAAGCATGTGCATGCATTATTCATTTGATTTGTGGATAATTAGCCTCAGTTTGGTACACATTAAAATTTTCATTTTCATTCTTCTACTTATTTTTAATCACACATTTTTCAATAAAATAATATTTTCATCACATCAATAACTTTTCCTTCTTTTCTAATCACACAATCTCCATCAATTTACTATTTCAGAATACATTTTTCCAAAATAATGTGGCTCAAACACCTTGGAAAGATTTATGTTCTTTGGTGGCATTTGGTGTACGATATTAGGAGCTTGTTTGGTACATTTTAAAATGAGATTAAAATTGAAATATAGTTATTGGGTCACACTCGTCGAATAAAAGTCGACAATAACGGTTAATTTTTTAATTTTAATTCGATTTTAATCTCTATCGAACACGCCCTAAATTGGATAACGAATTTAATTAATGATTATGGTTAATTTCATTAATTGTCATTGGAGTTTTGAGTAGTTAAGTTAATGGGCACTGAAGTTATTTTCTTATACAAATAGTCACTCAAGTATCTAATTGTTACAATAATAGTCACTTGATTAAATAAAATTATATAGCATATAATCCCACTCAGCAATATTAACCGCTTGTATGGAATGGACTTTCTATTAGATTTTTCGCGATCTTGTAACGGTTATATAGTGATATTGTCAGTGGTCAAAGCTGCAATTTTTGAATGAATTAGGTAGAATGATAAATGCATCTTTTTACTCTCGTTTCATTCTTCAATACAAAAGAACAGTGGTTTTTGTGAAGTCAATAAATACTGCAGATTCAAAAACCTATATATCATACAACGATCAAAAGCTGGAATAAAATTGGGACAAAATTGTTACATGACAGAGGCAAAGTGTAAACGTTTCATCAATTATCATTATTTATTACCTCAAGTCAACAAAAATTATTGTTTAGAAAACAATGTGGATTTACTTACTCTATGTTTCTAGCCCAAAACTTAGATCAAAATTAAAGTCAAATTATTTTTTCTATTTGAGTTTAATTCTCAATTCCTAACTACTCAATTTAATTGACATGACTTTATTTATTTGATGATATTTTGGCACTCAATAGGCCACATAAGATTTTATATTTATTTTTTTACAAGTGGATATTAATACTGTTAGAAATTGAGTGAATATTAAATAATTTCAGTAACCTAATTAATTCGAATACGATTACGAGATTATCTTCTTCTTTTTGGATTCGAAAGCCACCATACGACAAAGTACAAAGAAATTCAAAATTTAGAAATTATAAATAATAAACCTATATTATTAAAAATAAAAACAGAGAAAAAGAAATGGAAAAGGATCAAAGCATGTTGTGTTTAAAGTTTAAACCCCACTGGACTTGTGATAGATACCAAACGTGCATGTGAATAGGATAAGGCGATAAGCTCGTCTCGTCTGTCTATGTACCAACCAAAAGTTCAAAAATAAATTCTTATTGGAGAAAAAAATAAAAAATAAAATTATTTTGTATTTTTTTTTTTTACTATAAGATATGAAAGGATGCGAACATGTTTATCAATTTCCAAATATTTTTAAAATAAATCTACTAGAAGGTAGTTTGAAATTATTAAAATACATGGATGATGAATCAATCTTGACCACCCATCTTCTTTGTCCCATGATTTTTAATTTTCAATTGATTTTTTTTTTTCGGACAATTAGTATATATCATAAACACATTTTTTAAAATGTAACTTACAAAACGAGAGGGATGGGTAGTCTTATCAAATTCGTTTACGCATGAACAATCTATTTGTAAGCCCACTTCGCACGACTGATATGGCAAGAGAATCGGCAGTGAGAAGTTTTTGTTACAGTGATGTGAAGTTTTTAGCATGTTTACTGGGGATAGGAGATCAATTTCAATCTATTTGTATTAAATATATTTTCTATAGATAGAATTAATGTGTGTATATAAAGTAATAGTAATTGTTTTTTTTGAAAAAACTCTAAACTAAAGTTAAGATAATTTATTATCCATTTCTTAATTGTAAAACATTAGAAATAAAAGTAATATAGAAAGAGGATAAGAACATAAACTAGCATTAATTAATATCCTGCCCCCAATTACCTCAGAGAGAGAGAGAGAGATTGCTTTAGTTTTTTCATCTATACTTGCGTGAAGCCGTGAAGGAAGGATTCAACTAATTGTGTTAAATTAAATAAAGCGATTTTGATTAAGAGTTAAGAAATCGCATTTACATCTGTCATATTGCCGTTAATTACTTGGAGGTGAGATCTCCTATGCCTCATTATTTCTCTTCCAGTGCAACCTCATTTAACCATTGGCCATAGATAGATTCTCTCTCT
>CAIGRL010164563.1:0-10845 GCA_903798325.1 Fraxinus xanthoxyloides | reverse complement strand
ACCTACATGAGGGGATCAATACACGGGCAGGATATGCTCTGGTGGATGGTATCTTGTGCTACCATGGAAAAGTGGTGTTGCCCAGTACTTCGCCCTTTGTGACTCTCATGTTGCAAGAATGCCATGATGCCAAGGTCGGTGGCCATTCAGGGTTTCTTAAGACCTACAAGCGTGTCGCTAGAGAAGTTTTTTGGTCTGGAATGAAAAGAAGGGTGAAGGACTATGTTGCGGAATGCGCTATCAGTCAGCAAAATAAGTATGTGGCGTTGTCCCCTGGAGGACTGTTGCCGATTCTCGAGTTAGTTTGGAAGGACATTTCAATGGATTTTATTGAGGGCTTGCCGCGGTCAAATGGTGTTGACACTATCTTGGTCGTGGTGGATCGTTTGAGTAAATATGGACACTTTAGTTGGTTAAAGCACCCTATTACTGCCACCATGATTGCTCAGGTATTTATCCGTGAGGTGGTACGACCCCATGGTATGCCGCACTCCATCATTTCAGATCAGGATAGGATCTTTATGAGCACATTTTGGACTGCTCTTTTCAAAGCCCACAGAACCGCCCTTAACCACGACACCGCCTATCATCCCTAATCCGATGGGTAAACGGAGGTAGTAAACAGGGGCTTGGAAACATATTTGCTGTGTTTTGCTTCGAGCAGACCAAAGGCGTGGAGCTAGTACTTACACTATGTTGAATTTTGGTATAACACCTCTTTCCACAACGCTACCAAGCACACTCCTTTTTAGATTGTGTATGGTCAAGAGCCACCTCGAATTCTTTCCTTTGAGAAGGGGATGACTGCAAACTCTACGCTGGAACAACTCTTACTAGACCATGATGAGGTTTTGAAAGAACTAAAGGTGCAACTCTCCATGGCATAGTTAAGGATGAAAGAGATTGCAGATGGGCATCGTCGAGACATTCAGTTTGGGGTAGGGGACTTAGTCTATCTCAAACTTTGCCCATACCGCGAGAAATATGTGGCTAAACGGCCTTTTGAGAAGCTGTCTCCGAGGCATCATGGACCATTCGAAGTGGAGTCGAAGACTGGCCAGGTAGCATACAAACTGAAACTTCCCCCTATCGCGGTGATCTACTCGATTTTCCATGCATCCCAGCTCTATAAGTCCATTGGTAACTTGTATCCCGTTTCATCTCTTCCTCCCCAACTGTCAGCAAATGGGGAGTTTATTTTGGAACCAGAGTCTGTCCTCGCAGTACGTCCTAATCCTAATCACGTGGCTGGTGGTCCGGATGTCTTAATCAAGTGGAAGAATTTACCAGATTTTGAGGCAACATGGGAGCCTTTTGAGACAGTGAGGCTACAATTTCCTTGCTTTCACCTCGAGGACAAGGTGGATTTCGGGGCGATGGGTATTGATAGACCTCCAATCCGGTTCACGTATGCAAGAAGAAAGAAGGGAGTTGCCAAAAGTCAACAAAAATTATTTAGCTAACGGTAAAAATGTAATGGTTTGTATTAAGGATTGTAAATAAAAGAAGGTATCGAATTATTCAATTAGTGGAGAAAGGGAGGGAGGAAAGACCAGGCCTCTCTAATAGCCTAGAACTTGTCAATTTACTTGTTCATTCCTTCAGTCAACATACACATTACTTCAATTCACTACTGAGCGCACTTGATGAAATTCCTTCACATCCTTAGCGAGCTAACTTCTAATTCTCAGCTTGTGATTTAATTGTTGTCCTCTCTCGCTGCTTGTAGATTCAGCAGACATTCTGGGTACTCAGCATCATTAATTGGGGAATTCGGGAGGACACGGTAAGGATCCTATCAATTGAATTGGATTAAATATTTAGTATCAATTTTAAGGCTGTGTTGGTGATATGAGTTTATTTACCGTTGTTCGTACTTTTGCTTATAACGAGGTACCTCTGCTTGAGTTTCTGTCCAATGGTTTGCTATGCTATAAGCAGGACAGATGATTTAATGAGGCCATTTGAACAATTTGGTCCAATAAAGGACGTCTATCTGCCAAGGGATTATTACATTGAGTGAACTAGTGTGGAACTTTGTTGACCTCCTTGGATTATCGCTTATTTATTCAGAATTTTATTTATAAATGGAATTATCTTCGTTAGAAAACATGAGTGGTCACGGATGTAAGACTAAGGAATCAATTCCGTTGTCCGATGAGAACGGACACACTTTTATTAGAAGTACTTTACGAAAACGTGAAAGTAAAAAAGTTGCAAAATTTGATATTCATGAAAAACGAATGGGGCAAGATCAATCAATAGATGGCTGTTTTTAACAAAATCTAATTATGTGATGGAGAGATTGAAGGGTAACTGAAACCGTTTATGTAAGATGCATCGCTTGTTCTATGACCTTGAATACATGGGTTACATGGGATTCAAATACCAACCAAGTTAATACCACAGAGGAAGTTTGACAACACTTTTGTATGGTATGTATTATAAAAGAATATCTTCACCATTATTTGATTAAATTATCATTTTATTACATTTCTTTACACAATATATTAATGTGGCCAATATTAATATGCCTTACTTTCACTATTGTAGATGAACAAAATTGAGTACAAAACATTTAGGAAGGATGTAAGCATTATGAACCTGGAGAGATTTTTAGCAAGACTACAACTACAGGAGGTGTAAGCAATGCTTCTACTCAGATACCTCCAACATCGGATGAAGAAAGACAACAAGAAGATGATTTTTTTAGCAGGGGAGCATGTACATGTGGAAAATGATGAGGATGAAGTTTCTAGTATTGTCGGCACCATGATACGACACCTAACAAACATTGCCAAACGTCACCATATCACGAAAGGTGAAAAACTTGAGGAATGCACGATGCAGTGGTCATCTATAGTTAATATGAAGAATAGGAAATTGAACTTAGGATGTTATATCTTAAAGAAAAGCTTGCACGCATTCAAGAAAGGTCAACTAATCATGCGAGAGTTAGTGAAGCTATTACTGGATCCTTATTCAAATATGGTGTGCCTAAAACATCTTAAACAACATGGAAGTAATGTCTAATGAGGTTTATTTGAAAGCAGTAAGGCTTTTAAGGATCTAAATTTCAAGATGACATTTGTGATTAAAGCCTGAAATTAGTAGAGGACCTACCTTGGAACTTCTTTGATTTGCTTGATTGATTGGTTAGGTGCATATTTTGAATTTCTAATGTAGGATTGCATTCTTTTCATATGTTGATTAAGAACTTTTGTAATTCTCAAGACTTGCTTGTTGAATTTTAATCAATGTGTTGAATAATCATAATGATTGTACATTTCTAAATATAGGCTATGTTTGAGCCCCATTTTGTGTTAAAAAAAAAGGTTTTGTAATAGTGATTTTTTGAAAAATGTGGTTAACAAGTATGAAAATTTTCAGGTTTTCGTACAAATTATTTTATTGTAAGAATGTGTGGTTGCAAATGAGTTTGGAAAAAAATATTTTTTTAAAAAAAGGGCTCAAACATGGGCATAATGATTATATTTGTTGAAGTAATTATTAAATGATTATCGATATGGACAACGATGATTATGAATATATTTGTGCACAAGGATGTCTGTTGAATCACGTTTGGTTCAATATGTGAGTGAAGACGATTTATTATTTATGAATGGTTCAGTGTGATCGTTGAAGATACGTTGAGGCTTAATTATTTTCTTTACAATGAATATAAACTAATTACAAATGGTTGCATGCATTCAAATGAGATGGACCAAGCATACGTTCAAATATATGAGATGGACCAATCATCCCAATGCTTCAGCATGAGCTTGTTTAATACCAAAAATTTCTATTTTTTGTCAAGTCAATTTATTATTTTTTGTATTTTATTTTTTATAATATATATATTTGATAATATATTAGTATAAAATTGTTTTGTGTTACTAAATAATCAAATTAAATGAATAAGGTGTCATAATAATTTCTAAAAATTTCAAACCAATTATGCTTTTTAGTTTTTTGTTTTGAGAAACAATTTTTTTTTTCAGAATGCCAAACTAAATGTGTTATCTACAATCTCAAATAAACCCTCAAAACGGAAAACTGAAAATGAATTCAAAATTAAAATGCTAACCAAATGAGCCCTTAAATTCCTAAGTTATGTTTGTTCTTCTGAATACATAATGCAATAATAAAGCATAATAGCATATGCCAAGAGAAACCACAAAGCAAATACAGGAAGATGGCTAGGCCCGGTTCCTAATAAACTTGGGGTTGGAAGCAAATCATAGATAAAATGAGTCCAATTATTCCACAATCTCTATAAAAGAAACAAAGAAAACATGACAAGGGCTAACCATAAATGAAAAAATATCATATGCCAGGATAACAATCAGCTAAGATCAAAATACAATGTAACAACACGCCATATAATTAAAGTAATAGAACCAATTTTAGCCTACAACATGAAGGAAAAGACCTATATATAACCATCTAATAGGCTTGAAAACCACTAGGCCATCAAAGTAAAACATAATATTTATATTTGCAACATCAGCGGAGGTTCAAGCAACATCATGGACCCATGTAAGTAAATTGCACAATGTAGCACTATTTGCTGAATGCTATTTTTTCCGCTCTGATTCATGTGTTTACATCTAATGGATGAAACTTTTATTCAAGTTTTTTTTTACATCTAAAGCATAAAATATTCTTATCTGCTAATGTGTATCTATTTACCAATTTGTAATGTATAAAACTTTAAAAGAGTAATTTTATATATTATGAAAATGAGGCAGAGGATTGAATTCATGATGGAAACACCGAACTGAGACAGGAAAAAGGACTCCAATTGCAGATCAGATCAAGGATTGTTAAAAGTAACAGCACAAATGTCCATATCTTGAAGCAAAAATGGACGTCTCTATGTTGTTGGTTGGGGGTGGCAAGAGTCACCAAAGTAAAATGAATATTTTTGATGTGTTCATAATTCCTCCTAGTAACTGTACAGGCAACTAAATTTTATATGGATGGAGAGCATAATAAGTTATTCTAATAACTAGAAAAAGGAGTCTTAAAAGAAGCCCTGGACATTGACAAGAAATCTTCTAATGTTTGCCATCGTTTCTGGTGTTGCACTGAAGAGGTTGAGTTCTTACAGGGCAATACTCTAATTCCTTCTATAATGTTTCAACTAAGAACTTCTATATCGACGTGGAAATTACGTCATATCCCAGAATTTCATTATCAAGTTTAATCCGGTGAATGGAAGTAATAGAAACAAAACAGATAATGTCATTCCATATCCAAACAAATCAACCAGATAATTAATCTACCAAAATGAATTAAAATAATTACAAATATTATTACTGCTATACGCCTATCCAAGTTGTCGCACAAACTAATATAGTGTAGATGCTCACCTGTCGATATAATGGTGACTGGAACTTAAAATCCACCAAGAAATAAAGATTGCAGGTTCCTGGAACAGGTCCCAGATTAAATTCCCAGACATTGATCAAATGATCAAAAAGGCCACTTTGGGATGAAGTTGTCTACAAGAAAACAGGAGATAAGAAAAATCAAAAAAGACGAGCAAGTTATAAAATAATTTACCACATAACCAAAACACAGTAAACAATATTAATAGTACCAATTTTTAAAGGTCATCTATGTCGAAGGAAGAACGGTCTACAAGAAAGGCCTTCGTATCTATGGGTTCACAACAATCGAGTGGGTGAGTATTGCCTCTAAAACTTTTAGCTCTTCTCTTCACTTACCCATACTATTACCCAGCAGAGTCATCCTAAGCAAATGAATCCGTAGTTAAGTATGCCTTCCTTGCATGTCAAGTTCCCTCCCCAAGCTCACACGATAATCAGGTCAAAGAGAATATAATATGTCTTTTTCAAAAACTTGCTTTATGTTTTGCATAATGGAGTTGGTGTCTCAGTATTGTAATTAATTTAATCCACACTGACACAAAAATGAGAGGATGTTGCATACTCTTATCACGTCAAACCCCAGGTTTCAGTAAATAAGGAACTATGGGGATAACCCTCCAAACAAAAGGTATTTTTAAAGAGCTTAAAAAGCTAGAAGTTGTATTCATCATTGTAATTAGTACCCATTAAGGAATACATGAACGAGAAAAGAATACAGGACTGAGCTATCTATGCAGTCTATTTAGCAATCCATCATAACTAAAATATATACAAAATATGAGGTTAGTGGTGAACATAATTGGTCAAATTTCTCTAGCAAGCTAGAGATATTTCAATATATAGTGACTAGTGATTGCTAACTATTTCCCACACCATAACATTGGGTTGAGGAAAGTCATCCTTGATTTTGAGCTCGACATGCAGTCTTTATTTCCTTTTCCAAGACAGCAAGATCAGATATACAAATTAATAAAATCTACTGCTAGAGAATTTTGTACACGACCTTGTGCCTCATTATAGTTAACATGTCCTCTAACAACCTTCTCACCCTGCTGGAGTGCTTTATGTGCCATTAAATACTTCCAGACAGGATCAGACTGCGGATTTTCCTCATTAAATTACAAATCTCCTCCTTACTCCACTGATCAACTTTTCAACAACCTTCAGAATATGAAATCTTTCTCAATTAAGAGGGAAAGAGAATAGGATACTAACTCAGATTTGTTGGGTAGATGAAAAAAGTTGAAACTACTCTAAAAAATGGTCCGATTCTTAATCTATGAACAGACACCATCACAAATAACGCAAAACCCTGTGCATCAGAATATGTTATAACTTCTTATCATGTATGAGAGCATTCACATCACCAGTGTCATCATAATTAGGTTAATACATGAAAAGGAGGAAAATTCCAAATCACCATAGTTTTCACATATATATCATCATATTGATATCCCCTGGCAAAACAATCCAATGTTTTCTACAATCTCTGATGTCTGTGTAAGTCTGGTATTCCAAAAGGAACTCAGAAAAACCTCAAACAAAGGCTTACTATATACACAAGGTGACATGGGCACAAAGAAACAAATTGCACAAGTAACCATTAGAAGATAAAGGATCCAACCAGTACGACTACCTCTTATTTACATGAAAACAAGACACGTGATTCAATGGTACACTCCAAGCCATCTACAAGTCTAATTTCCATTAGCAATAATATATTGTACAAAGTCGAACAAAAACCTTATTAGGCAGGTCACCCTACCATGTTAATACTAACCACATGAACAGATAGAAATCCTACATTACTACCACATCCATTGGGGCTGTTTGGAAACCTATCTGTGCTACAATGAATTATTAACTAGATCTACTACCCTCTCTCCATATAACACCGTTATCAACCATATTCTTCATCAAAATCCTGCTGGAACATGATTTGTATCATAACCATCCCTGTAAATATCCACTGAATTTTAAAATCTCTCCACCATATCAATTACTCCAACCTTAATCAATAGATCTAAAAATAACCAACTTACCCTTCAGTCATGGTTTCCACAATGAAGAAATGTCTGCTCGACCTCAAGTTCATCTCTCCCTCCTCTAATCGGTCTAGGTATTTATAGTTGGTGTCTCTCTCTATCTTTTTTTTCAGATTTTCAGTCCAGCATAATTGAATATTTTTTGAAGAAATTAATTGACATGTAGACTTGGTCACTGGGAAAAGTCAAAAATTTCCTCTTCTTTTATAACAAGAACTGCGTGTGGGACTGGTTTTGTTCATTGAGTCGATAACAGGATTGGCGTTTTGAGAGGTTTATGGTGAGATGGTCATTTTTGAGGTTGCAGATCAGGTGGATGTCTTCACTCACAAAACACAAAAGAACTGAAGACTTTGTTCCAGTTTCTGTTTCTAACACAGAACAAAACCAACTTGGTAACCTAATGTAGCATTGGTATTCGGTTTCTGACTATTGAATTTTCCTCTTCAAGCACTACTCAACATTTCACATAACAATTACATTCGAAGTTATTGAGTTCTGAGTACTACAGAATCAAATAGATAAACTTCAAAATTTCCAGAAAATACTTTTGAACTTATACAACACTAAGATTATACCATTCTAATTGAAGTTACAATGGTTACAATTAAGCCACAATGCCCCTGGCCCCCAAGGCCCGATCCCCAAGAAAAAAAGATCTACAATTTTTTCATACTTAGCCCTTGTTTGGTAACGCTAAAAATTTAAGTCAAAATCAACAATTAATTTTAATCACATATTCATAGGACCGACAACTTTTCAACCATACATTCCATCAATTTTTATCAAAATCTACTAAAAATCTTATGTTAATCTCTACCAAATAGGGGCTTAATAAATGCGTGTACTAGGAACACTATAAATACTAAAAGTATTATAAGTGAAAACTAGGAAAAGAAAGTCCTCATACTGAAAGTGATTTTGCACCTTTACAGATTTTGATTTGTTCAACTCCACATGGGACACATAACATTCAATGAGAAATTTGAAACTAATTTCTAGTTCAGCATCCAAAGATCCATCTGGATGGCGCCTAATGATATCTGATCGCTGACACCAGGGAAGAAAATCTTCATATAAGTCAACAGCAGCAACGACAGCATATAATTGCTCGGGAGAGTATCTGACAAATCAAAAACAAGTCATCTCATATAGTAGATGATTATAAAATCCTCAAGAGTTTCATTTTGATATCAAGGATTTGAAAAAGGATGAGTGGAATTCATAGTTCATTAGGGAAAAAACTTCTTATATGGATCCAATGAAAGATGATAACAACGCGAGACACTCGTGAAAATTGGTTTCTGTATACCATGTAAATCAATTTACTCAACCTTGTACATTTGCATGTCGATTCTAGCTATGTACTGCTCCAGCACTTAGATCTTACAATCATCAGGGTAGATCACCAATTTCATTAAATCTCCAGAAAGCTTACAATATTTTTCATCTAGCAAATCAGAAAACGAAAATGTACTGTGAGTAAATATTTTATAAAATAAGGTTAATGAAGTCTCTGTGTGTGTCTATGTGTTCAACTGGTGGAAAGAAAATACCCAAGGCACTTGGAGGAAAGTTTTACTATTTTTGAGGAAAATAAGAAATGAAAAGAACAAAACCAACACAAAGGTGAAATGTCAACCTCCAGCAATCGCAACTTATTTTTTTGAACCCAGTAGCTATAAGCACAGAAAAGAGACCAACGTTACACATAAACAAATGTGGAATACACTTTCCTCGACATAATTCATGTCAGTTATGAGATAAAATTAAATAGCTGATTTAACTCATTCAATAGAAAAAGGGTAAACCTTCAATAGTCATTCAAAATGGAGCTATCATGAAAACAAACAATAGAGTCTTAACACTAAATTCTCATGAGGATAAACAAAAAGGGATGGAAAGTTGCACATAGAACAATTTATTTATTTAGAAAAGAAATAAAAATGGGAAATAACTTGAAGAATCTTACCCCAAAACACGTCTTTCCTCATATACTTTGGATAACATATTCCCCTCTTCGCCATCACCACAGCCCAAAAATCCTCTTTTCTGAATCATAACACTATTATTCGAAATTCGAAATCCCGGTAAATAAGAGGCCATCTGTTTCTTATTGGAGCAAGACGATGCTCCAGCACCAGCAACGCTATAAAAACACCGAATCTTATTATAATCCGAACATTTTAACAATCGACTTGGGGATAAATTCCGGTGCGATACCAAGCGCGAGAGCGCTTTTGATGTCGAGTTAAATGAAGGCATATAGGGGGAAGAAATTGGGAACCCTAATTGACTATTCTAACGGATTTTGAATTTGTGAGTAGAAGATCGGCCGTTCAATGAAGAAGAAATGTGACTCCAAATCCAGAGTATCATCAGAAAATTTTGGCAAAATTTAGAAGTAGAAAAATATATAGCATATAGCCAATGTTCTGTAAACTCAGGGTACCACCACAAAATGTTATAAAATGTTATATTCACGCCACATTATTATTGACAGCATAATTAAAACATTGTTTTAATAAATACACCATCATAAATTTACAATTATATAAATCTAATATAGTAAAAAATAATAAAAAGAAGAAAAACATATTCTTAATAAATACACTGTAACTAAACTTCATCTTTATCTTTTCTTCAAACATTTCTTCCTTAATTTTATTAAGTGCGCGCCGTGATTCCCAACAAATGATGTGTTTTAATTGCCCGCCATTATAAAGCAAATCGGTGGCATATTGTATACTGAAAAATGGCGACTGCTATGTATTTTTTACCCAGACCAATAGCCTTAGCAACATAGATTTGCATAACCCACAATGTTCAAACTCATACTGACCAACAGTGGCTCATGTTCTTAGGCCGACTCCAGTACTATACCAAACTTTACACAATTTTGCACCAAATTTTGTACGAAACTAAAATTCATCTATTATCATACCAAATCTTACACCAATGAACAGTGTTTAATCATTTTCTTCTATTTTTTTCTTCTTAGTAATTTATTTATTCGAAATATTACTTATTTATTCATTTTAGAAATATATAAATTACTGAATAAATAATATGTGAAATTAAGGAAAATATTAAATTCATTAAATAAATATATTATAAAAACATGATACAATTAAAACATATTAAATTACTAAATATGAAGTAGAAATATCATTGCAATTTAATTCTCGAAATTCATATATTCTTCCCTTAAATGATCGATTAATGCATTTCGGAGTGCATTTGTTTTTATGTATTATTATTATTTTTAAATAGAACTCATTTAATATATGTTTGTGGTTATTATAAAATATTTCATGTTAAACTATAAATAATTGTGTTAGTTATATTTTAAATTTTTTATTCTTATTTTAATTAATTTAGTAATTATTGTTTTTAACATTTCA
>CAIGRL010164505.1:0-11257 GCA_903798325.1 Fraxinus xanthoxyloides | reverse complement strand
TCTCAAAACAATCATAATTCAACATATGGCAGAAATATATAGTGTACGGTTTAGGCTTTCGGATTGTAGTAAAAATGAAATAAAGAATCGACTTTCAATAAGAAATTAAGAATCAATAAGCCAAAAATAATAATCTATAAAGGAAAATAAAAAGTTTCTCAACTTGGCTCTGATACCACATGTAAACGATTAAATAACCCTAATATCAATATCTTTGGAGTTTATGATTTTCACAAATAAATTTAATTGATCAAGAAACATACATTGATCTATAGCAATAATTGAAATATTTTGTAAAATAGAAACTAGTAAAATCAAGAAACCGTTCTCTTTCTTTTCCTCTCAAATTAAATATTTTAATTTGATGAGCTTCATTCATATTTATTGACAGAGAGATGCAATTTCATGGACCATAAAAGAAAACTACCCACTTTCTGCCACTTCTCGATGAACCAATAGAATTTTAGCACATTAATTTGTTTTACATGGGGTATTTTGTAAATAGAACTAGTGAAAATTATACAAAACCAGAATTTTAAAGTTTCAGATATAAACTTTATTTATATAAAAATCAGATATTAATTCATCTATTTCATCTAACCCAAACCTAAAACCCTAATTTTATCCTCTTCTTCCACTCCTCTCTCTCTCTCTTCCCCGCCTCTCTCCTCTCTTCTCTAGAGACACTAAGATCGTCGCTGCTGCGACCACCGGCATGGAAAGATGCTGCTACAATCATCGTCAGAGACACAGAGATCGATCGCTGCTGCGAACTCCCGTCTCGAACTGTGATCATTTAATTGGTTAATTCGTGACCAATAAACAATATGTGACCAATGAATAATATAAATTGTGAGTAAGAAATAATGTAAAACCTAAAAAAATATTAATTTGTGATCGATAATTTGACAATTTATTAAGTTGTGACTTATAATATTTGTGATTTATGACCGGTAAATAAATTGTGATGTATAAATCTTTTTATTTGTGACCGATAAACAAATTGTGACTTATAAATTTTTTGAATTGTGATCGTAAAATAATTTGTGACCATAAAATAATTTGATTTATAAAATTTCTGATTTGTGACTGATGAACAAACTGTGACTTATAAATTTTTTGAATTATAACCGTAAAATAATAATTTTTATTTGCGACCGATGAACAAATTGTGACCTATAAAATTTTTGAATTGTGACCGGCAAAAAAATTGTAACATGTAAAATTTGTGATTTGTGACCCATTATATAGAATTTTTGACCAAATTATATGGAATTGTGATATTAATATATTTAATTAATAAAATATATGTTTTAATTAATTAATTTAAAAATAAAATTTAAAAAAATATGAAATACGAAATTTTAAACCTTAAAAAATCTGAAATTTGAAAATTTAAACTTTATCTCTTAAATTTTAAATGGGTAAAATTAAACCTCTTAGTTGTGAAATTTTCCCATAGAACTATTTGGGTCCTTATAAATGTTGGACCCAAACCCGAACTATCAATTTTGGTTCGATTTCAATTCCATCCAAACATTTTTTTTGCATATATTTAATAAACATTTTCATATAAGCCATTTTAGTAAATATACCTAACACGCTACTACTAGAAAATATTTGTGCAATGAAGAAAATCCAGCTAATAAATCTTCAAGAGCAAAATTAAAATATCAATAATTAAATTATAATTCGAGAATAAATTATTTTTCTTAATAAATCCATAATTGAGATATAGTAGAGCATATAATTTAATTATGAACAATGTATAAATTCTTCTACTTAAAACGATCTTGTTGATGTCCGACCTCCGAAGTCATTTAAGTTCGGATTACTGTAGAAGAAGAATAGGTCTTAAACTAAGGTTGGTTCAGTTGTTAGGCTTTGAAGTCAGTTATTGAGGTCAGTTCGACTATTACTTTGCTTGCACGAGAAGTTTGTATAGTTTATCGAGATGGGAAGAAGCATAATGATTAAAAATTACTAACGAAATATACAAATATCCAATCAACTGTTTGCATATGTAAAGTCCTGATGTCAGCGCTCACATAATTTACCAATCAAGTGATTAAGCTCTTTACCCTAAATACTTCATTAATTATTGGGCACCACTTGCAGGATTAATTTATGGTGATCTGACATTCCGAGCTTGTTAGCCAATTCAGTTATGGCAACAAATGTACTTCTTCAACTCGGAATTACAGCTGACAAGACATGAAGGGCACATGCACATTTCTTACTATAAATATAGGATTAGAGCTAAAGGGAAGGGGACAACTTTCTCTGAAGGCATTATAATCTTTCATTGTATCTTTTAATTATATTTCAAATATCTTCTATTTCAGAGAAGCAATCATTTGAATTGTGGTCGTATCGAGAATTGTTGCGATCTTTTATCATGACTGAAACCTTACAATGCATTGAGTTGGCTTGAAATTCATTTGAACAAATTTCAATGTCAACAGACCTGATATAAAAATATTAATTGAATACATAACTATATAGTATCAGGAAATTATAGTTCATACATGAAAAAAATGAGAACCACGAACTCATGATAGAAAAAAAGAAAAAAGAAAAAGAGGAACGCTGCAGTCCAAATGATTATGAATTTATCAAATTCAATTGTCATGCACTATAAAAAAAAATTAAAAAATCACTTAAGTTTGTAAACAATGCAATAAAGTAAAAAGCTCAAACTGCAAAGAATCAAGATTTTGATTCATCAACTTATACCACAACCTAGTTTGAACCTTTTGATTCATAAAAAAACCCAAATTGTAAAGATCATCATGTACAAACCTCTAAAAGCCAATCTTGATGTCTTAAGATTAAAGTTTTAGACTAATTACTACCAAAATTAAATTTTTTAGAATTTATATTTTTTACCTAGTCTATAAATTGTAAATAAATAATTATATAAAAGTCGATTCCACTCCGATACTCATGGTTCTAGTTTAGGAACCAAGAACTAGACCGGACCTTGTTGGTTATTGGTTCTCGATTTTGATTCCTAATTTAAAAAAAACTCTTGTCCTGTTCCTTCCTCCATTACGATTTGATTTCGGTTTGTGAGATTTAGTTCCTGGTAAAATGCCCAGGCCTAGACATGTGCCTAACAAAGTGGTTATCATTATAATTAAATCCAACTTTACATCTAAAACAAAATTAAATGTGTAATATATTTGCAAATGTGTGCTTCTTTCGTCAACTTATACGCCAGTAACAATCTTGCAAAAATTAGCTATAATTAATACTTTATTCGTCTCATTTATTTAGGGCGACTTTCCTTATATTCTTGTCACAATTATATAGTCATAAAAGAAATAATTCTTACAAAATACTTATTCGTTTACTAACATACTCTTATTTAATTTGTAAAGATTGTATTTTTAATAACATTAAATAAGATTTCTTAATTCGTGTGAAAAACAAAACCAATCTATATAAATGAGACGGAAGAATTAGAAGTTAACGCACTGGTGGAGTCAAAACATGATTATATATATTTTTAAGCTAAGTTAATATGTAAAAAATATATATATATAAATGAACTGGTGCTGCCTCCCCCGAGTTAATGTTAGACTAGGGCATTTTAACTGAAATTGAACATCCTGAACCTCTCGAAATTGAAATAAGAGGTTTCGATCCAATTTAAAAAAGATAAATCAGGAACTGGAACCGAAAAATGAGTGGGTTCGGTTCTTGGTTTTTGGTTCTTGAACCTCAGTCGTTGTTACCCGAATGGAACAAATTTTGGTACAATTTTTATTTTTTATAATTTACAAGTTGGGAAAAGAAATACAAAACCTAAAAACTCAAATTTTGGTAGTAATTTGTCTAAAATTTTAGACTCTAACATTAAGAAATTATGACTGAATGTCTCTCNGTTAATGTTAGACTAGGGCATTTTAACTGAAATTGAACATCCTGAACCTCTCGAAATTGAAATAAGAGGTTTCGATCCAATTTAAAAAAGATAAATCAGGAACTGGAACCGAAAAATGAGTGGGTTCGGTTCTTGGTTTTTGGTTCTTGAACCTCAGTCGTTGTTACCCGAATGGAACAAATTTTGGTACAATTTTTATTTTTTATAATTTACAAGTTGGGAAAAGAAATACAAAACCTAAAAACTCAAATTTTGGTAGTAATTTGTCTAAAATTTTAGACTCTAACATTAAGAAATTATGACTGAATGTCTCTCGTCTCATATCATATTGTTGCATTTCAGAGGTTAAAACATGCTAGTCTTTGTAATTTGGGCTTTCTATGAATCAAAAATCTCAAATTAGGATTATAGTATAAGTTGATGAATCAAAGCTTCTATTGTTTGTAATTCGAATTTTTTATTTTCTTGCATTGTTTACAACTTAAGTATTTTTTAATTTTTTTTTATAATGCTTGACAACTTGATATATTTATAGCTTGGGATGTGGTGTATCTTTTTGGTTTTCTCGAGTTCGTGGTTCTCTTCTGAAATATAAATTTTTTTCCTTTTTACTCGAATAGATTGAGTTCAATTCGTAAATTGCGAATATCTTGATACCATATAGCTATGTATATAATTAGTATATTTTCATGCCCGTTCATTTTAAAAGTAGAAAAATTTAAGCATTATCTATAATTAAGCTATAGGTGCATTCCTCAATTATTGATTGAATAAGACTTATTAAGGAAAAAAATTATTTATTCTCAAACTAATGTTTTTAATTTTTTCTCTTTTCATGGTTTTTTGCCTCCACTATTTTGAGTCATGCAGCTGAAATTCTTAACTTCTTGAAGATTTTTTAGCTAGATTTTCTCCCTTCCACCATTATTGAGGACTAGTAATATGGCAGGTATAAATATCGAAATGCCTTGTATGAAAATATTTATTAAATATATATATTAAAAAAAATGTTATGGGGAAAATTTGAACCCGAACCTGAACGACAGTTCGGGTTTGGATTTGGATTTGGTTCCAATAATTACAAAGACCTTAACGGTTCCATTTACAAAATACTATAATATGTGGTTCCAATGTTGAAATACTTTAATTGATTCACCCGAAGTCGAAACCTAGTTAACATACACCTCAATTGTTTTAAGGGTAATTATATTATCACTACAAATTTTGTTAGTTACACCACATTTTAATTGCATTTAAACTTCTCTCAATCTTTACTAGTTTTAGCAATTATTTTTTTTAATTTTTTTCATTAAAGTTTTATGTCCAACCTTCTTTTAATTAGCACATCTCGTATTTAATGATGATTATTTTAAAATATTTCATTTCTGTGCTTCCAAATGAGGGAAATAAAATTTTCATGATTTTTTTATTTTTTTTATCTTTTTAAAATATGATGGAAAAATAAGTTATACGCTATTTCAATGGACGACTGACAATACATTGTTACCAAATACAAAATGTGTGTAACTAATGAAAGATTTAAGAATAAGAATGCCATGAAAAATGGTTAGCTATATAAATTTACAATGAGTAAAGATTGAGGACTTTAATGTGATTAAAAAGTGGTATAAGAAATAAAAATTGTGATATGAATATAATTACCCTTATTCTAAATATGCCATAACCTGAACGACAGTTCGGGTTTGAATTTTGTTCCAATAATTACGAAGACCTTAACGGTTTCATTTACGAAATACTATAATAGGTGGTTCCGGTGTTGAAATACTTTGATTGATTCACCCGACGTCAAAAACTAGTTAACATACACCTTAATTGTTTTAAGGTTAATTATATTATCCCTACAAATTTTGTTAGTTACACCACATTTTAATTGCATTTAAACTTCTCAATCTTTCCTAGTTTTAGCAATTATTATTTTTTTCATAATTTTATGTCCGACCTTCTTTTAATTAGCACATATCGTCTTTAATGATGATTATTTTAAAATATTTGGTTTCTGTGCTTCCAAATGAGGGAAATAAATTTTTTATGATTTATTTATTTATCTGTTTAAAATATGATGGAAAAATAAGTTATTCGCTATTTCAATGGACGACTGACAATACATTGTTATCAAATACAAAATGTGTGTAACTAATGAAAGATTTAAGAATAAGAATGCCATGAAAAATGGTTAGGGATATAAATTTACAATGAGTAAAGATTGAGAACTTTAATGTGATTAAAAAATGGTATAAGAAATAAAAATTGTGATGTGAATATAATTACCCTTATTCTAAATATGCCAAAGCTGAACTTTCCCATTTAGCCCTTCTATGTCCAACCCCGAGTGGTTGCTGGGATGAGAAGTGCCAAATATTCAAAGAGTTCATAAATTAATCCCTGTTTATTATGTAAAAATTCTTGATATTGTTGTTCATACGAAACTTTGAAGATAAAGACTTTGTTATATTCTATAATTCTTGGATGTTTCTCTACTTGCACTTAAAATGAAAAATTCATTTTATGCTGAAAGACAATTACATAAAAAGTTATTATCTTGAACATTTAAACGAGTAAAAATTGTCTTGCGTGTTTGACTGTCAATATTTTCCTTTAAAAATGTATTTTTTCACCTAATTTTCTATTTTTGTATTGTTTGATTGACAAATTTTTTTACGAAAAATATTTCCTACTTTTGGTCACGTGACCATATTTTCCTTAGAAAAAAGGAAAATATTTTATTTAGGGGGTTAGTTTTTATTTTCCAGTAATTCACTCACTCTCTCTTTCTCTTTCTCACTTATCCACCGTCTCATCTACCTACCAATAAAAAAATGGACAAATATAAAATTTTTTAAATTGAAAACTATATCAACCAAACACATTTAATTAATAATTTACATACAAATAAATTCTAAACAATTAAATTGTCTAGTATTTATTTTCTTTCCCTGCAAATATGCTCGCATCAAACGTACCTTATGTACATAATGTGAATTTGTTGAAGTCACATAATTATAAAGTAAGATTTATTTCCATTTAGTACTTCAATTTCTAAGCTTTTCCATTTGCATAATTTGTTCTCAACAGTTCCATAATTGTATCGTGACCATGTGACAGTTCCATATATTAGGTCTAAGTTTGAGAATGGAAAAGAAGGAAAAACGGTGCTGAATTTCGCTAGATTGTCGCTAAGACTTGGCTCGAGCGTCAGAAACAAAAACTGTGTCGCCCACACGTCGCCCAACTTTTGCGTTATTAAGGCTTTTTATCCAACACATTTAATCCCAAAACCTAAACTATAAATACCAAATGCCATAGAATGTTTTTTCTAAGGTTGAGCATTGATAAATCATACACTCTTCATATCTTCTTTACAAATTAGCTTCCAACTTTCGTTCTTTGATTGAATTTTGGCGGTGAAAACATCAAATCCTCAATCCAAATACCAAACTGTTGCTTCCAACATATCCGTCAGAGTTTTGAAGATTAAGGGAAGGTAACTGGAGTTCAGTTGGTGAAGAACCTCGAGTTCTTTGTCGATTCACATGAGATAGACGAATTGATAAAGTCGGGAGTTACTGTTGGATCTTATATTCCAGGAGGGTTTTGAAAACTACAGTGCATGAGCACAAATCCAGGATAGCAGTGAGAATTGTAGTCAGGAGGTCAGAAAATTAGTGTCGCCGTCTTGTTTGACGGATTGTAAGTTCAATAGTTTATAATGGGTTTTGACGGCAAACTACCATGAGTTTTTACCCAGTTGAGGTTTCTTCGTGATCGTACCGTGCGTTATTTACTGTTTTTATATTGTGGTATTCAAATATAGGATAATTGAACTGTTTGCGTAAACATCTAGAGATAATTAATTAGTGACTTGTTGCGGTTAATTACAATTTTTAAATTCTACATTTATACCTATTCACCCCTCTCTAGGTGTAGGTTGGGTCAAATCTTATTATTTCAATTGATATCATAGCCTTATTTCGATTCCTGACTCTTAATTAATTTTAGATGAGTCAGTCCTTATCTGTGCCTCAATTTTTCGACAGAAGCAAGTATGCTTATTAGAAAGTTCGAATGAGAGCTTTTCTTAAAACATTGGATGATCGTATTTGGATTAGCGTTCAAATTGCGTAGACTCCACCTTTAACCTATTTTGCGATGTAGTTACCTCTACTGATATTTCACTGTAGACTAAAGATGATTTAGCTGAGTGTAATTGGAATAATAAGGGCATTCATGCCCTGTTCATGCCAGCGTCTATTGAAGAATTTAGGAGAGTTTCGATGTGTGAGACTGCTAAAGAAGTAGATTTGAAAAAATTAGAATGAAGGACGATGAACTCTATGTGAAGTTGAATGACATAGTAAATTCGAGTTTTAACCTAGATGAAAAGATCATTGAGTGCAAAATCGTTAGAAAAATCCTTAGATCCCTACCTGAAAGGTTTAGACCTAAATTAAACGCAATTGAAGAAAGCAAGGACTTAGATGCAGTTAAGATAGAAAAACTCGTAGGATCCCTTCAGACTTATGAATTCACTGTTTCTCAACCAAAAAAGGTTAAATCCATAGCAATGAACACTATTAGGGAAGAAGAAAGTGAGTCTATTGATGCTGAAACTCTTAGGGACAATGAAATAGCTTATTTCGTTAAAAAAAATTTGAAACTGATGAGGAATAGGAGAAAGCCTTAAGAAAGAAAAATTGATGTCCCTAATAAATTCTCAAGAGATAAACGTAAGAAAAATAACTCTAGTGAAATTTATGCAGTTCGACCCTAACAATACCTAGAGGGTGGTGAAATGTATTTTATGTGGAATTAAAATTATTAAGTAATTTGCAACAAGTCACGAATTAATTATCTCTAGATAGTTATTCAATCAAATCAATTTAATCTTATGTTTAAATATTGCAGTTCATCATTAAGTAAAGCAGCAAAAACACAAGAATGATCACGGAGAAATTCCAATTGGATAAAAACTCCGGGTACTTGCCAGTGAATCTACTATAAACGATTCTTTACTTACAGTCCACCAGACTAGACGATGACACGTGCTATTTGATCTCCTGACTGCAATTCTGACAGCTCTCCTGAATTCTATTCTCCCATACACCAATTCTAGTTGCGATAACCAACACTTTCTTGGAACCCCGTTATCCTGCAGCAGCCCCTAGCTTGGTGGAATCGCCTATCTCTTGTGGATCACGAAGAACAACCCGTTCTTCACAGACTAGAACTCCAGTCGCCTTCCTTTATCTTCAGCACCTCTGACAGATATATAGGAAGTGTGGTTTTTGGTATTTGGATTTCGATTCTGTTGTTTTTTGCCACCAAGAACAATATACCAAAGAAACATGAAGGTTGGAAGTTCCAAAGATTAAGGGAATACGAAAACACAATGTTTGCTCAATGTTCAACCTTAAGAAATCTCGTTCTATGACTTTAGAATATTTATAGGTAGGGTAGAAAAAGATCGGCCGGGAAAAAAGTCGTTAAAACGCAAAATAAAAAATTTCCCGTATAAACTTGTTGATAGAGCGAGGAGCCAGCAAAAGTCGAGCGACAGTGTGTCGCTTGAGCGAAGGGGGGACGAAGGTCTGGAGACGATATTTCTACTTTTGTAGTTCGAGCCAACCCTTGGAGACAGTATAGCAAAAACTCGCGTCGTTTTTCTCCTTATTCCAAACTCATAACTCCAGACCTATTTAACTGACTTTTAAACAAATTGCACATTACTTTTTGAATTTTTACACTCTATCAATTTTAGTCATTTTGTTCACATAATTTTTCAATTACTAAATCAACTAAAGCCTAACATCTAGGACTGCTAATAAGAAAACCCAGTCAGTGTAAATGCCATGAATGTCAAGGTTTTGGTCACTATAGGAATGAATATCCTAACTTGAAAAAGAGTTAGAATAAAGAAAGACGTAAGGCATTAGCAGTAACCTTGAGCGATGATGAATCAAATTCGAGTGCTTAGAGTGATATATCTGGTTGTGAGGATGAACAAAATTTCATGGTCTTCACATCCATAGCTATGATATAATCTAATAAGGAAAATGAAAAGATAGAAAATGATGAATGAAGTGAAAAATCCGAGGAAGAATTTGAGGATGACACTGATATTCATGAGTCTTATCGTGAACTATTTGAGGAGTGTTTTAAAATAAAAAAAAGGTCAATAAAATTGTACTGAAAACGTTAATGATCTTGACAAAGAGAAAGAAAAACTCACAGGTGACTTTCAGGACTCTACCAAAAATCTGAATGAGTTGAAATTTTTTAATAAGAACTTGGAAGCCAAAATTAAATCCTTAACAAGTGATCTTGAAAAATTTAATACTCAACTTAATTCATTCATGAGTGGTACTCAAAAACTTGACAATCTGTTAGGGATGAATAAGCTTGCTGGAAATAGGCATGGTCTGGGTTACGTTCAAAATTGTAATACTACTGCTATTACATCCAAGACCACGTTCATTCCAACCACTAAGAAAGCTCAAATATTGGTTATCCTGAACCAAAGGGCAAAAATGTCTTAGGATCGAGACCTATTAGACAACATAAGGTCAATTGTCCTATATATTGTCAACAACCTCTAAATAGGTTTGAACTTAGGTTTATTCCCACCGTCACCATTGTGGAACAGTGAGACACACAAGACTTAGGTGTTGTAAGCTCACAATTAGAAGTAAAAGTCAAGATGTCTCGACCAAGGTTAACTTCCTCGTCAATCAGGTTAGCCATTTAACGGAGATGATGATTCAGCTGGTTAGAATCACATCGACTTCTAAGAAGGTTTGAGTTAAAAAGAGTGACTTGAAAGGTCGTAAGATTGACCATGCTTTGAAAGTAAGAGCATCCACGTATCTCTTTGATTAGATACTTAGGTGCATGCATGTGCAGTTCGTTGAGTCCATTCATTCTTGCATGTATCTCACTTATTTGTATTTTTTTTTATTTTGTTTTGTTTTTCTTTACTTTACTTTCCATTCTAATTTTTTTTATAATTATTTTAAGATAAAAAAAATTTGGTTTTGTGCTACTTGACATTTCATGGTGCTCTTAAACACAACATTTATGACCAAGTATGCATCCATCTGATCTTTACTTCTTTTGTATTATTTGGTTCAGTTTAATGTGAAATATTGAGTATAGATTTCTTCATGTATCATCTGTACAACACACATTGTCATCTTGTGATTAAGTCCGTGGACCGCATGTGTGAGATTTGTGATAGCTGTCATCTGTTGATAAGGTAATATTGAACGTGATTTGACCTTCATTTAGATGATCAAAGCTCAAATACAATCCCTTTATCATAAAAAAAATATAGTTCATCTTATACTCTTTTTC